>JASAMX010002699.1:0-102704 GCA_030248175.1 Microlaimidae sp. YZB2_3 | reverse complement strand
CATTATTACTATTTTTATTTGACATTAATGTCCAAGAAGCTTTAGTTTTTGAATCTCCACTCCAGGGTAAGCATAGATGAATACGGTCAAAAAGCTAGGGGGGTGTTTACCCCGGGTAAATGAAATTAAAAAAATCTAAAGAGGGAAATCTTAGGGGGTCCAACCCCCTTAGCTTTTTAGGTCGACCCGGGGTGGGAGATTTTAAAACCAGGAAGGGGTCAGGTGAGGTCTCATTTTCAAAACAAAATACTTTTTAAACCATTAAATGATTTAATAATAGTTTTTTTTTCGTAAGATAATACTACATTTTATTTATTGAATAAAAAGCGATATTTAGGTATAAAAATGGTGTAAAAACATGAATTTGTGTTAAAAATTCACGTTTTTGGAAGAAAATTTACTATAAAAAAAAGTACTTAAAACTGTCTCGAGAGGGAAGGGGGAAGTCAGATTTCAAAATCTAGAGGGAGGTCAGGGCTAAAAAATTCGAAAATTTGGGGGGAGGGGCCCCCCTGGGTTTTTTTCTAGGGGGGGGGGGTGGCAAAATTTCGAGGCTAAGGGGGGTGGACCCCACCCTACTTCCCCCTCCCCCCCCCCCTTTGTTCATCTATGAGGGTAAGCCTTTTTCTTCGGAGCTTGGCCATATTTTTGAACCAAACTCCAGAATAATTAATTAAAAAGAAATTATCTTATTTTTAAAAAAAATGTGAATTAAATTTTTTCAGCACTTTTTTTAAAAACGCTAAAATAGTGTATTAAAGGTTCCTATTAATAAATTAAACATCATTTGAGGCTTTAGGTTATTGATTTAAACGAATCTCTCCACTTGACCTTAGTCCTTAAGCCTGATATTTTGGCTAGGAAGGAACCTTGCTATTTATAAGATTTTTTATTATAAAAATATTATTAATAAATAATATTAGTTACCTCAAAAAGGACGGAATTTGTGTCGTTTTTCAACCGTTTTATTGCGGGGTAGGGCTGTAATTTTCCGTAACTGTTTGTTTCCACGAAGAATAAGTTGGGTTTAAAAGTGAGTGCTTCCATCGGAAACGGAAAATCCCCTCCTTCCACTGTGTTCAGTGTGACAAGGAAGCGCATTACGACCTTATCGTCGTCGGGGTCATAGTAATTGTCTTGCAGGGTCGGTTGAGCTCCGGAAATCTCATCCCCAGCCGGCCAGTGCGGCTCCACGGAGCGCTCGACGACGAATTGGCGGGCGGACCCGGCCCGACCCGCCGATCCAGCCGGGGCGGCCAAGCTCCCGCCAAGCTGGAAATCGTAGGTGGCGCAAAGGTCTCCGCGACGGAAGTAAAATGTCCGCTCCCGGAAATCCCTGGGGAGCAGGGGGGTCAGAGCCACCCAGGCCCCGCCCCCAGCCCGACTGCTTATAGTTCGCTCCGCGCCGACCCTGGCGTCCCAAGTGAGCAGAATGGACTCGGCGGTCACTGATTGGGCGACAAATTGAATAGGCCCCGCCTCCGACTCAGCTGATTGGTCGACTGTCCGAAACCGACCGCTCCGCCCTCCCCCCGGCCTCGTTCGGGCGCCGCTGACTAGAATGAAAGTGGTAAAGCACGCGGTCACTTTGGAAATCCAAGCCATTTTTCCCTCTTGTTTTTGAAGAAAACGAACGGATTTCTAAAAAAAATAAGGAGGCTGGGGAGTAAAAGTATATAACATACAAATTTAAGCGACATTTTCCACGAACTGCTTTTGGTTTTAAAAAGAATATAAAGGAATACTAAACGGCATACATGGGCACGGTGGGGTTAACCCTCCCCCCCAAAATTCTGAGATGGGAGGTTTAACCTACCCCCTTCCCCCCACTCAGAAGTGGGGGGAAAGAAGGTTAACCCCGCCAATTTTGGAAAAAATGTCTTTAAAATCACTTCTAACTTCCTCCAAACTTAAGTTTTGAGGTCAAAATGAACGTTTTAAGCAATAAAAAGCTCAGAAATGCAATAAAAAGGGCTTTTTACTTAAAATTAGCGTTTTTTTTACCTATTTTTCCTTCTAAATTGAAAAACGATACGGGTAAAATGCACTCCAGAAAAAAACGATAGGGGTAAAATGCGTTTCTCGGATTCCAAACCCCCCTAAATTTTGGTTTAACCTCCCCCCCCCACTCCGGACCAACTTGCCCATGTATGCTAAACGACCTATTTGTATTAAAAAAACAACACGCAAAACACAATTATGCATTGTATGGTACTTCTTGCAAAACAAGTTGCCAAAAAAGTTTTATTTAGTTCGTTTGCTTGACATTGCACAGAGCAGCCAGGCAAGAAATATAAAGCTACGAAAATTTCTAATTTTAAAATTTCATGAAAATTCCAAATTTACCAAAAATCAAAATTACGATTTTATTTGGAAAAAGTACATAACTCAACAAACTACATTTAAGATTTTTACACATTGCTTTCTAAATTTTTTACTGCGAATAATTCTTATTCTTGTGAGATAGTTTTTTAACATACGACCGCCTAGAATTTTTTAAAGATTCCAATAAGTTATTGCACACTGCTGTCCAGTTTTTACTAGTACATTATAGTAAATACTCTTTACTTTAAAATCATTTTTTTTAAATTTTACTAGTACATTATAGTAAATACTCTTTACTTTAAAATCATTTTTTTTAAATTTGGTTGTGCATTTGAGTTAAAATAAAACCATTCGAAACATCATAGGTTATAAAGACGTGAAAACTAAAAACGCTGGAACAATAAACAGTGAAATCAACAAAGCCGTTTTTGTTTGCTTTGTATTATGCTAACGGAATAAGGTGAGAGGTTTCAGCCTGTTCGTTAAACTGACATCTTCAGTTCACGAAAGGCGGCTTGAATCTTGCTTGAATCGGTATATATTTCGATAAAAAAATTCTAAAATCAAGTAAAATTCAAAACGAACGAAATTTGTTTATTTTTGAAGTGATATTAGAAATGCATTTAAATAAGCACAATGTTTTTTTATTTTTGTAAGAAATTTTAGTAATTTTTGTGATGAATAATTTTTACCACACTAGTTACTTTGCGAGAAACAGGCACTACGTTTAGCTTTAGGGGTAAGCTTTAATTTTATCTAGATAAATATATCTATATAAATATATTTCATGATTTCATCATCATCTTCACTTCATACTTTTCGCTTTACTCTTGCGAGATATATAAAGTCATTATGGTTAAAAAAACTGGAGTAAGAGTTCTCTATTGATTAGGAGTATGTACATAAAAGATAAAAAGCAACTTTTGTTTTTAAAGAACAGAAAACTCAGTAAATTATGAAAACAATGTTAAGCTTTTAGACAGTTAGTGATCCTACTTTCTGGTGGAATTATATAAGTTTATTTTGAAATTGAAAAAATGACAAATTCAACAGAAAACAGATGCAGTTCGTCGCATATAAAAGTCCGTCATATATGTAAGTCCGTCGTACATGTAGGTAACCAAAACGATAAAGCGTCAGAATCAAAACGATATTCATGACAATAATAATGATAATAATAAAAGCTAAATATTAAAATAAACGAAATTTTTTTATCAAATGTAATGTACCGTGGTTGACAAGTCATAATAATGTTAACTCAAGATGATCCTCCGAATTTTTTATACCTGCCGTAAAAAAACGTTTATTATTAAAAGATGCAAAATTCAGCAATACATATTCAGAAATTAAATATATAATTCCTTATTCGGTGAATAGGCTAAGCTAAAAATACCAGAAATAGAATAGAATATAGAAAACGGCTGAGCGAGTGGGAATTCGGTGAGCAGACAGAGTGGCGGGCAGTTAGATGGAGGGTTTTAAATGTCGGTGCCGACCGGTGCGGGAAAATCGCGCAGAATTTGAGGAATCCTGTTCTGTCTGCCCCCCACCGCCCGTGACGTAATGTGCGCCAGAAAACTCTCCTTTCCGCCACCGGGGAATTCGGAGGTTCCCGGACGAACGATCCAACGTGAAGACCAGCGGATCGTCAGTCCATTCGTTATTTAGTCATTGATTATTAATGGATGGAACAGTGAGAAGCAAAAGTAAACTGCAATAAAGCTGAGTAGAGTAGTATAATGTTTTTGTGACTTTTGAAATTTCAACAAGTATAAGCAAGAGCATATACACTGTACTGCCCCCACGCTTAATCGAAATAAAATGATATAAATGAAACGTGCAGAAAAAACCCAAAGTTAAATATTTAAGTAGGCCTTATATGAACCGCAGGACGTAGTCTATCATTTTAACTTAAGCACTGCAAAAATAATCAGTTTAAGATCTAATTATAGTCAGGTTAGGTGACAATGTGTCATCAATTTTTAAACGATAACTCATTAACTTAACACACAGAACATCAGCCGTTATTGTATCCTTCTGGGTTAAATGCACCTTCATGCTCATCAAGTTCCGTGCTTTAACTGAAAGTAGTATGTCAAGATATGTATATATAGAAAAAAAATTTTATTATATTATATAGCCGTTGATTTTGGATAAAAATATTCGATTGTTGTAGTGTAGCAATATGTTTCCTCAATGATGTGATGAGGTGTACTAAACCTTGTAATGCTGTGTGTCTCGTGTTAACGTACAATCATACGAACGCTAAAATCTTATATTTCATCTTTTTTTTAAATTTTTGTTATACATAACATTACTTAAACTCCGATGAACCATTCGAAAAGCAGTTTATATTTTTTGATTGTTTTGTTTGATAAACTTGATAAAAAAATATTCAACTTAGGCTGGACAGAATACAGAGAGCACTCAGTGCTTAGTAAGCAAAAGCTTAAGCAAAAGCGCCTTTTATTTATGTAAAATAAATACTTTAATAAATTTTCTGCATTAAGTAATTACTCAATGAAATTTTGGAAACCTTCTGTAATGGTGCGTCCACTCCCACTGTGACATGTGGTACAGCGTAAATTATTTTAAAGTGGACATTCCTCGCATTCCTGGAGTCTGTTTTCCGTGATGACCTTTGGATGTAATAGTTAGGAACGGTCCTTAAAAGTGACACGCGTCTCGTTTAAAGCGTGCAATCTTGTTACGTAATTAATCGTCTTTTTGACAGTTTTTAACAGAGCGCTTTGAACGTCTGAGGTATAAAAGGCATTTTAGGCTATAAAGCCATCAAAAGGCAAGCAGTGTCATAGGTGGGCAGGGGGTTATACCCCCAAAAAATTCCGACTTTAGCCGACACCCCCCTCTTAAATTTGGGGGTACCCCGGACCGGACACCCCCCCCCTAAAATTTGGCAGTACTAAAAACGCTAAAAATGGAGTATTTGAAGTATAACCCAAAAAAAGTTTTGGGATACCTCTCCCCAAATTTGGAAGTCGCGTATACCCCCCAAATCCCGGAGGCTGCCTACCAATGAGCGGATTTAAATAAATTTTTAAAAATAAACACAAAAACCTCAATGGAGTCAGTCAACCATTTATAAGTGGGAAAAAAGTTTCGTTTTACCGATTCTTGAAACAACTGATAATTCTTCCGCACATTTAAAAAGGTACCCGGTCACACCACCTACTGCCTAACATTTAAAAGCTCTCAATACTGAGTATAGTATACTAAAAATAATAACGTTAAAAAGCTAGGTTTTCCGGCAATATATACACCATAAATTTTTTGTTTCACCAAATAAAATCTCGAGGTTGTGAAAAAATCGAATATATATGTATATATTATCCTGCACTTTATGATTTCAGATTTTTTGGTTGTATTCTTGAAAATGCGAAACGAGTTATAGTCTATTATCGATTTTTTAAAATTTTTCATTCATTTTTACATTAGTATATAACGGCGAACAGTCCTACCGAATCGACGATAACCCGATCAAAGGCTGAACGGATAGAGAATTTTGACAATTTTCTGATCTGTTTTTCCAGCAATAAAGTGACGTCTGTTGGTGTTTTTGCGAGATAATGTTGTAATAAAAAATAGGGGTTATTGTGGTGATGGTGGTGTGTGACGCGACGGGTGGAAAATTACCGTGTCCTGCAACATAATATTTTTAATTTAGTTGAATTTAAATGTTGTTTATTGATTGTTTATGTACACTTGGCAAAATACCGGTCATACGTTAATTGGGTTAACCTTATTGGTTACCGTATTTTTCGCAGTTTTTTATCTAAAAATTTGACTTATAATTTTTTGATTAATTTTCGACAGTTTATTTGTTTACAAAACTTGTAAATAAATGGTGAAAAAACGATTAATCATTGCAACTGAATTCGACAATTTAAATAAAATTTTCTTATCAATCAACTCCTCAGTAATATCTCAATAGTTTGTCCACTACAAACATTTTTTCTACACTGTATTGTTATATAAATTATTAGCATTCTGCAAAAACACCATTAAATTAGAAGTGTAATATTTTAATAATCATAACACTCACAAAGTTTTTATAATAAAATTAATAAACAAAAACAACCTTAACTATGATTTGTAAACCTTAGTTTTTTTAAACCAAACTTTAAAATAAAGCTATTCGTAATAACATTTTTTTAAATTTAATGGTGTGTTCTTGAAGAATGCCAAACTATTTTGGCATTAAAGATTATCCGTATCAGCTTCGAAAGAAAGACAAATAAAAACACAATTGAAGTCCATTCTTAACAAAGTTTAAAGAAACAAAAAAACATTAAGACAATCAAAAATTTGTTACATTAGCAGCGTATGTATTACACAAAAAAATTGTGAATTTTATCATATTTTTATATATTTCTATGGGTATTGTGTATAATTCTGTCTAACCTTCTAAAAGTTGGGATCCTCCTACATACGAAACTTCACCATAAAAAATGTAGTAAAATACAGCCCATGTTTATATTATTATGGAATAGACAGCCCTTAATAATGGCGAAAATTGGTTTTATTTTTAATACCCAAGCAAACTAAAGCACTTGTTTTATTTAGTAACCAAACGATGAAACTTGAACGACAAGCAAGCGAGGATTCCGAAAATCACTCTGTATATTTATAATTTTTTTAGCATTTTTTAGAATTTGCGAATGGTGGCGAAATACTACACACAGATTAGCCTTAAACGACTAGCGGAACTGTTGGATTGGAGTGTTGATGTAAGTCGAAATAATACAGCGTTTATCGGGAACCGCATTCATAGAGTGCGATTAACTTCGAATTAAAGGAAAAAAGTTAATTTGACTTCTTATTGGTTGCGTGGAAAATGGTGACCAATCACGATTATTAAAAACGCCGAAGGCGGAGCTTATGCTGTTCTGATAGCCAATAAAAATTGCGATCACTATTGTTTCCCAATCCGAGGATAATCGCGCTTTGTGAATGCAGCACCTGGGGACAGAACATTAATTTATTACACTACATAAGTATAAATAAAAAAATTTAAAATAGAAAAAAAACTATTGCATATCACAACTAAAAAAAAACAATGGAGAGAGGTACAAAATTTAATTTTCCAATTAATATATAAATTAAAAAATATTGTAATGAGTCAACACACAACATTTTGTAACTGCAGGACGCAGGACCCGTTGTGTAAAAGATCTATAGACTTGTATGTTTTAGAAAACTGAAGAGTTCTTGTGCCAGTTGGTTGTAAACGGTGTTGTGACAGCGAAAATGGATCGCCCGGCCGGGATAGTAGACTTTCAGCCGAGGAAAAATCCTGTGGAGGCCCTGTCCGAATGGGGCTTCAGCCTCAAGCAGCTTATGGATCATTTGAATAAGGTAAAACACAAAGGAATCATAGGGGAGAGTAAGTGACATATTAGCAACAGGGAGTTTTGAAATACCGCACGACTTATTACAAAAACTAGCGGTAGGGTAAGTAATGTAATTTACATTTATCGAGTAGGTAAAGATACATTGAATACTGGGGGTGGCTCCGGGGCTGCTAAAAGCGGAGCTTCGGGAAGATTAATAGTAATAATTGGAAATTAGCTTGTTATTTATGAGTTACTAATCCTCGCCCGCTTCTTTTTTTAAAATATTTTTTTTCGAGAAAAAATAAAAAAGCTAATATCTTCGCATTGTTTCTGTTTTAAAAACTCGGTTTGCTAGGTTTGGATCTTTTTACGTCACAAGGTCAGTCGATTATGATAAAGGGAGGGTTAATCGTTACCGGTTGCTTTTGCATCGTTTAGAGCGTCTTTTCCAGTATAAAATTTGCTAGTTTTTTTCGGAAAAGAGTACAATATGAACATTTTTATTCACAAACGGTGCTCTCTAACTGAGTAGGAGTCGCTTCTTGACTTAAAATTTACTAGCTTAAAAAAATTTTTTTTTTGTTTTTCTTTAATAACGGTCAGTCCGTTGTGAACCAGCATTTTACGTTTGAAAAAATTTTTTACATCACACTTAATTTATTGATAAATTTTATCAAAAGGGAATTTGCTGTAAATCTTTTACAAGAAAGTGATGCAACGAAGATAGGATTCTGTGTAATTTAACTTTACATTTCATTTTATTTTGAATTTATTTATTTAATAGGTCTGGTGTTTTGTTAGTATATTATATAGGATTTGGTGTTTATAGGCGTCCCATCTTATATTAAAAGAAGAAATGGTTCACAAGCATCTGAAAGCCACGCAGAAAGTTCAATAATTTAGTTGTTATTTATTGTAATTATAGTCATTATTACAGCAATTGTTATATCGGTGATAAAATTAAATCCATAATGTTGTTGTACTTTTGTATATAAATAAGTTTTATTAATGTAGTTTTCTTTTAGAATAAGCTTTAAAGCAACAAAATCAACATGAGCTTCATACCTTAATTAGTTTTTTTAAACAAATTAATTTTAAAATTGCTGGTTTTTTAGCAAAAACAGGCAACTCTTGTCAAAAATCGATTTAATTTTTTTGACTAATTAAAACTATTTAGGGTATTGAGTTATTAGACATTAATATCGAAAGATTCACGTGTTCTTTCAGGAGTTGATTATGCTCTTTTCTACGGGATTTTCAGATAAACATAAAAAAGCTGTCAAAAAGCCGACTTTTTTTTGTAGTTTTTTTAAATAGATGAAATATCTCGATACCGTAGATACTGGTGCTTTAGCCAAACAATACATTTCTAAAATCTCGTTTGTTTAACTTTCAATTAACGTTTTTTTATATTATTTTAAAAACTTAAATTGAGGTTGAAATTGATATTGTGATTTTCGAAATCGACCTGACTGTCGGTCGAACTCCCCTCTATATTTCCCTAACTAAAGCTGAGCTTTAAGTAAAAGAGTGGTTGGTTAGTCTTAAGAAAATAAGTTTTCAATGTAGCTAAAAAAATTGGTCTTTTCCAACACTAATTGGAAATAAGTATGTTTAAAATGCGCAATTAGTTAAACACGTTGCAAAGTGATTTTGAAGCAAATATCAAAACATAAAAATTAGCAATTTTGAGCCTTAAATAGAATGTTGGTTTTTTTGGTTTTTTTTTTTGTTTTTTTTTTTTTTTTTTTTTTTTTTTTTTTAAATATAATTTTTAACACCCTAAATTGGTGGCCGAAATTAAGGCCTGGCCGAAATTAAGTCAGATACCCTATATGCGTCCATAATAAAACAGGCCAAAAGTACTGCAATTTTCGATGTACCTCGTATACCATTAGGTTTTTGTGTTGTGTTTTGTTAAGGTGTTAATATTGAAAATAAAAATTATGTTCCCTAAAATAAAGCAATACAAAAGATTCACGGTATTTCTCTAAAACACTCTTGTGACGGATGAATTGTACTAAGAAATAGTTTTAATACAGTGTTGTTTAATTTGCATAAGCATGGGTCGCCCCCAGCTGAATGTCGTTTAGTATGATAAATAGTACGATCAGTATTTTTGCGCGGTTTCCCAACCGAAGGGAGTCAACTGTGCGAACGCACTTTCCACGACCTGAATCTCCCTTGCGTGAGATTCAAGGATTACATTCAAATTTTATTTTTTTCTTATTATTCTATTTCGCAGACCGGAGTGCGTAAAAACCAGTCGCAGTCCGTTTTGGTCATGGGCAAGTGGACTGGGACCAAAAAAACACCTAGAAATTTTCCAGGCTGAAATTAAAAACGTAGACCTACCTAGCTTTACAAAAATTTGGGTCTGCGGTTCCGCCGCGAAATCAGAATTCGTTATGAAACCAATGATTTTTACAAAATTTTTTCGAAAATCGGAGATTAAACAACTATATTAAAACAATTTCGAGTATTTTTGTTAACTTTTGACCATTATTTAGAGCTGAATTAAGCGTACCTAAGGTAAATTTTTTTGATTAAACAGAAAAAAACACATTTTATGATGCTTAATTAAATACAAAAAGACCCCCTAAAATTTATCAAGTAGATGTTTTATTTGTAAATAGTATTTCCAGTTTCAAAAATAATACAAAAAGATGAATTTAATTAAGAGGAACTTTGTTTCGTGGTGGGACCGCCGACCCAATTTTCGTTATGCTAGGTAGGCCCATAAACCCGCTAGCGAGAAAAATTTTAAAAAAAGTTTTCAGCGGTTATGTAACCAATTATATTATTCAGTTGCGTGTTTCTCTGCACGTGATATTTTCTCAACGAACGAGTGTTTTATTTACCAGTCAAAATTTTTTTATTTACCGAGTGTTTTATTTACCAATAAAATTTACCAGTCATCTATTTTCACCCTGATAGAATTTATCTTTAGTCCACTTTTCCGATGATTAGAACAGACCTTCAGATGATAAAAACGAACGCTGTCCACTTTCCGATAATCAAAACACACTACGTCCAAAGTGGACAGGGTTCAAAAGTTATATAAATAGGACGGATAGTTAAAATAAAAATGTGGATAAATTTTAATAATAAAATCCATGACCATCTTCTTTTTATATTTATTTTAAATCCCTACCCAAATTTAATATTCAAATAATCATTTCGTTAATAATATGAGACAATTAAACAGTTTATACTAACCCTTAGCATAGACCCTGGCGATTTACATTTACCGTGCCAATCATAAATAAAAAATGTCGGCAAATATTTTTAGCACAATTTTGGAAAAAATCTAGCAATAATATTTAAAGTATTAAAAATATATTATTTTAACTCTGTAAAGAATTTATAGAAGGTTATGTCATTGCGTATTTTAGTTGATCATGATATTTTTTGTAAGCTGAAAAAAGTAATAGAAGAAAAACGTTCAACTGAAAAAAGTAATAAACTGAAATCTACTAAAATGATCTGGACTGGAAAAATATTTTAAAGATGCGGTACCTAGTCGTAATTTTTGTCAATTTTGATGATTTTTTTGTAAACAATAACCCTGAACCCAATAGCCCCCACAAAATTTTTTTTCATCAAAATACCTTTGGTGGTTCGGGAGATATGACCCCCAAAAATCGCATTTTTTTCAATTCCGTACTTGAAAGATATTTCAATAAGTATAAATTTTAAGTTATCAAAATTTTACTGAAAAAAACGGGTACTTTAATTTAATACCTTGATTGTTAAGATTGGTGTAGTTTCGAAATATTGCGTTTCCGGTACAAACAATTCTCAATTTTTTCGTTAAAAACACCAAACGTCAGACGTGATTTGATTAGGTTTGCCCAACAGTTTTGCCTAAGGTATTTTGAGCGAAAAAAATCGCGGGTTTTTTGTACGGGAAACGCAATATCTCGAAAAATACTGCACCAATCTTAACAATCAAGGTTTCAAATTAAGGTAGAAAGTAGCCTCTTTCTGTGAGTGCATATTTTGTAATTTAAGTTTTTGATACCCATGGAGCAAACTTTTAACCGGTACTCTACATGCCCCTGTGCTATGCGTTCTAGAACTGTTCGGAACAGTTCTAGAACCTGTTCCGAACAGTTCTAGGACTGATTTGCAGTTCTCAAAATCAAAAAATAAATAAAACTCCGCAAATGATATTTAAACACATAAAACAACGGAAATACACAATAAAATCACGTGATAAGTGTTGGAAAATGTTTCGGTGACTTTTATAATGCACCAAAGTACAACTTCGGCATTTTCAAATGCCGAATTTCTCACAAATTTGGGCAAACTGGAAAGTACACCGACACCGTCCGAACAGTTCCGAACAGTTCCGAACTTAGAACTGTTCCGAACAGTTCTAAAACGAGTTAGAACTTCCGAGTAAGAACTGTTCCGAACAGTTCTAAAACTGTTCGGAACAGTTCTAGAACCTGTTCCGAACAGTTCTAGAACTGGACCGGTTGAGTACGGGTTAAGTGAAAAATTGTCAAAAAAACGCCATTTTTGGAGGGTCATATCTCCTAAACCACTGAAGATATTTTAGCTAAAAAAATTTTGTGGGCTATTGGGGGCAGGGGCAAGGTTTTCACAAAAAATGGTAAGGTTTTCACTTTCGCCAATTTATAGGTGTTTTTAACATCGAAAAACGAAACCTTTGTCAAGTATTGCTTTGAGCCGCCTGGTTTTTTTTAAAAATAAACATTCCAATCAACGGGAACTACAACTCCTTGTGTAATAAATAGTTCACCGAATAAGAAGATTATTAATAATGGTCTGGATTTTTCATTCAGCGAGCAACTGCATAAGCCAAATATTAATTTTTTTTATCCATATATCTCTACATCAGACTTTACGTGCGAAGTAAAACTCTTTTTCCTGCTCTGTTTTCAGAGTAGTTATTAACGCTACTTAATAAAGCAAATCTACCCAATAACTTGCATGCTAAAAATATTTAGACACTAGACTAGTTTTTCCGTAGTGGCTATATAGTATGTATACTACACTTTATGTTTATTAAACACAAACAGTTTCTTCAGAACAACCTGCTGCTTTATGAGTTTTCTTTACAAAAACAAGGTCCCTAAAACAGGTGACGAATTTCTTCGTATTATAAAATGTCTGAAATTTTGTTTCCTTTTTTAAATATATTATTCAGCATGTGTATGCCCTTGCATAATAAATAAGCACTTTCGCATCGCAATAATGATTCCCTTCCTCTAAATGATTGATGAAGATTAAAAACCAACTAGAAGTTTATCGTGGGTTAGATAACGGAAACGTGGGCATCTAAAGGAACCTTTCCTAATAAACGACTTCCAAGCATAATAAATGTCTAAAATATCCAATTTGCATAATAATTCAAGCACTATAAATAAAACCCACGCACCACTCAAAAATTTTCCGTTTTGTGTCAATTAAACCTTGTACAAAAAATGCTTACCGATCAAAAAACACATGGCTATCATTCGTCCGCACAGAGGAAAGTGATTATAATGAAACTCATATCAGCGTGTAGCTACGATCAATAGTCAAAAGTAGTTGTTTTATTTTGTTTTAACACTGATCTGATCAGTATTAATTTGTTATAGTTGGAGGAAGAATTATACAACTAAAGATAAATTCTATCAGGGTGAAAATAGAGGAGTGGTAAAGTAACCACTCGTTTTTTGAAAAAATATCACGTGCAGGGAAACACGTGGCGCAACTAAATAATAATTGGTTACATAACCACTGAAAACTTTTTTTTTAATTTTTCTTGCTCGGGGGTTTATTGTTTATTTCTTCCTGGCGGAGAGCGGTTACGCCCTTAATTTCAGCCTGGAAGACTTTAGCTTTAATCATTCATTTTTTTACCAGCTTATTATTTTGTAAACACGAACAAAAATCTCCAAAAAAAATCTTTACTATTAATACAAAACAAGAACGCCTTTTTATATGCTGTCAGAAAAAGCCTTTCGGGAATTTTGAACCGTTTTAGTATCTTATCTTCACAATAAATATTTTCAAAGGGTCAAAAATTCATTGTTTTGGAAAATAACTCATAGCCAAAAATTGCATAAACACGATAGTCAAAACCCTCCCGTTTAAAAAGAAATTGTTCAGTGTTAAATACTTCCACAGAGTTAGGACTTTATAGAATCATTTTTAGTCAATTAAAGTTAAAATCCTTCAGGATGAAATTAAAGGCGTAACCGCTCGCCGTCAGGAAGAAACAAAGAATGAACGTAAGAATAAAAATAATAAAAAAAAGTTCTCAGAGATTATGTAACCAATCAATATTAAGTTGCGTCAGGTGTTTCTCTCCACGTGATATTTTCTCGAATAACGAGTGGTTACTTTACCATCCAGTTATTTTCACCCTGATAGAATTCATCTTTAGCACATGGGGAAAAAATAGGGATCTTTCATCCATTGGAGATTCAATTTTTTCCCAAGCACTAATTGGCTAAAAATGATTCTAACAGGTCCTCCCACAACCATTCCCACAGAGCAAAACGTATATGACGTGATTATGACATTATGCCATATGACATTTTGAGGGTCCTTAAAATCCTGACTTGAAATCATTATAACTTACTGGTTCCCTGAAATTTTGTGTTTTACATTACGTTTTTCAACATCTCGTCTTCTAAATTTTGTCTTCGGAAAGCTCGTCTTTTAAACGTCTTGTTTTCGCAAAATTCGTCTTTTGGATATGATTTTGTAAACGTACTTTTCAAAAGACCAGTTTTCCGGGTTTTGCGACTAAAGCAATGGATTGAAACCTTTTTATTCTAAGCCTAGGCAAAAACCTATAATTAAGCAAAATTTTACCATGATAAACTTTTATTAATTGATTCGTTTCTAAAAACAGAGCACTTAAGCCTAAGCGAAACCAAATCAAGCAAAACTTTATTATAGCAAATTTGTATTTAACGGTGTGTTTTTTTTTTTGTAAAAAGTAAAAACCTATTTTTTTTACTAAGCCTAAATAAATCTAAAAATCAAGCAAAATTTTATCGTTTGGGCGAAAACCCGCCATTTTTAAAATACGTTTACAAAATCGCATCCAAAAGACAAGTTTTCCAATGAGGAGATGTTTTAAAAAGACGAGTTTTTCGAAGACGAGATGTAGAAGACGAGATCTTGAAATACGTAATGTAGAAGACGAAATTTCCGGACACCCTAAATTCTGATATAAATCCGTTGCGCCGTTAATGACACCAAACGTTTTTAATGTTCAATTTAATTTCCAGCGCATATTTAAAAGAAAAATTAAAAAGCTTTAAATGCGCTTAAGCGATGTTCTAAAATATAGGCCCTAGTTTGTATAAAGAATAATTACGTGAGAAATTAAAACCACAACAGGCTCTTTTATTGCTTACGACTTTTCAATTTTTGCGAAGAATGATTTAATATCAAAAATATCTAGCTGTTAATTGAGTTTGTAAGCAGCTAATCTTGTGCAGTTATTGCCTATGCATTGCTTTTGACATTGGACTATTAATTTGATAATAAGATACTTCTAGAGGAGTTCCCACAGCAGTTTTCCAAAGGCTCATAGTGTGAATAGGCCCCCATTAGAAACTAAAGTATACCACCCTTTACGTATTTTATGACAGCTTGAAGATTGAAAAAATGAAAAAAAAGATTTTTATTGTTATTTTTATTTTTTCTCACTTTACCAAATATTTGTTAGTAATTATTTCTTGTTGTTGGTCAGATTAGTGCTTTTTAAGGTCTCTCCGGACAGTTTTCTTAAGTATGAAAAATCGCGATTTTTGGCATATACGAGATCTCGTGAAATACGGTAATATTTCACTAAAAAATTTATATGAGTGTTAAAAAGGCAGAAATATCACGATTATAAAGTGAACATTCATTATATTATTGTAAGTAATTGAAATAATTGATATCAAGAATATATAAGAGAAGAATGTACCACTCAATACAAAAAATCGCACCCATCCGTGCATCGGTTTGCCATAAATAAACCCCCCCGGGGGAGTATATAAACCCCCCCGGGGGAGTATATAACCCCTTCCGGGGGAGCATATAAACCCCCCCCCCGGGGGAGTATATAGACCCCCCGGGGGAGTACATAGACCCCCCCGGGGGAGCATATAAACCCCCCGGGGGAGTGTATATGCTCCCCCAAAATTAAAAAAAAAATTTTTTTTGTGGAAACGCGTCGCCGCGGCGCGGTTGTCTCGTTGATTGTAGAAACTGTATTTATTATGTAAAAATAGTGTTTATTTTGTAATAAAGTTATTTTTTATCGAAATTTTATTGAAATTTCCGTTAAACGTGAAACTTTTGATTTGTAAAACAGTTGTTTTTGTGATAATGGCCATAGCAAACGATAAGAACGACTTTTTATACATAATAAATACAGTTTCTACAATCAACGAGACAACCGCGCGCGGCGACGCGTTTCCACAAAAAAAAAATTTTTTTTTAAATTTTGGGGGAGCATATCCCACGGGGGGGTTTATATGCTCCCCCGTGGGGGTCTATATACTCTCCCAGGGGGGTCTATATACTCCCCCGGGGGGGTCTATATACTCCCCTGGGGGGTTTATATACTCCCCCGGGGGGTTTATATACTCCCCCGGGGGGTTTATATACTCCCCCGGGGGGGTTTATGTACCCCCGGGGGGGTTTATGTACCCCCGGGGGTACATAAACCCCCCGGGGGGTTTATTTATGGCAAACCGATGCACGGATGGGTGCGATTTTTTGTATTGAGTGGTACATTCTTCTCTTATATATTCTTGTTGATATTAAAAATCAAATTGCAATGAAATTTTTTTAAAACTCTTAAAAATATTTACTGCACATTATTTATTTAAAAAATACTTCCAATAGAGAGACACAGTTACCCTCTTTTACGTACGTAAAAATTAAACTGAATGTTGTTGTATTTATGGTTTAATAAAGAATTTTCCGTGAAAAATGGGGGTTAAATTTTTTAAAATTTCGTTAAAACTTCGATTTAATTTAATTTGGTAAAATTTAAAGCTTCAGATAGTATATTTCTATTGAAATTTATAATTTTTGGAAGGCCATAATATCTTTTGTATTTTTTAACGCATCAATAATTCTGTCGTGCGTCGTTCGTTTTATCAATTTATTTCAGGGTGTGTTTATAAATCGCTTTTAGAGCTTATTATCCCATGGTAGGCGTAGTCGGTTAGCGCTTTTACCTTTTTGAAAGGTCCCGAGATCGATTCCCACATAAAACAGATTTAGCCACAATTTTTTTTTGATTTTAATAATGTTTTTTTTTATTTTTTTAAAATTTTAAAAATTTATTTGACATAAATTCAAAAAATATCATTATTGTAAACAGGATTTGTTGTCTGCTTTTTGCCAATTAGCCAAATTTTCGTCATTTGAATATCTTAAAATATTATAATAACCAAAAGTATAATAATTCAAAAATAAATTGTGTTTAAATAAAAATGGGTGATTTTTGCTCTTTATTTCAATTGGTTTACAACTGAACGCTCTGCAATAAAAACTGTCCGGAGAGACCTTAAATGACGGTGCATAATTTTTGAGTTCTAGAAAATAAATATAATACACAAGTATAATATAAATGGCACTAATAAACTTTACCCTTGTATCTGCAAAAAAAGTAGCTATAAACACCACAAATGTTACGCAATTTCGAATTTTATTCCCTTATAAAGTCTGGCTTTAATATAATGTGACCTGCCGAAATTTAGTTGCTTAACTATTAAACAAACTAAATTAAATTAAATTTTGCTTTACCCAGCATTGTAATAAAATATGGTTGAATTATACCTGGCTAACCTCGTAAATTTTTATGCGAGATATGAGCGGACCATTTAAAATTGTGCGGTTATGACGTTGTTTAAAAAAATTAAATTAGAACGCATATTTTGATTAAAGGTGCTGAGCGAAGTCAAACTTTTTGTCTTCGATTTTGATAATTTTTCGTGAAAACCTTACCACTGCCGCCAATACCCCACAAAAATTATTTTCAACAAAATATCTTTAGTGGTTCAAGAGTTATGGCCCCCAAAAAATGGCGTTTCTCGACAATTCTGTATGTGAAAAGTAGGTATAACGATTTATGTAACAAATTAGCACTCAAAGAAAGCGGCTACTTTTTACTTTAATTTTATACCTTGATCGATAAGATTGGTCGAGATTGGTTGGTATTTGTCGAGATATTGCGTTCTTCTTACAAAAACCCACGATTTTTTTGTTAAAAATACCAAAGGACGGCAGCGATTTTATGAAGTTTTCCCAATTTTTTTGCCGTCATTTAGTATTTTTAGCAAAAAATTTGCGGGCTTTTTGTACGTAAAACGCAATATCTCGACAAATACTGCACCAGTTTCAACGATCAAGGTATAAAATTAAAGTAGAAAATAGCCGCTTTCTTTGAGTGCATATTTTGTAACTTACATTGTTATGTATACTTAAGCAATCTTTCACGTACAGAAGTGTCGAAAAACGCTATTTTTGGGGGGTCACAACTCCTGAGCCACTGGAGATATTTCTTTTGAAAAAATTTTTTTTGATTTTTGGGGTTAGGGGGTAAGATTTTTACAAAAAATATCAAAATCGAAGACAAAAAGTTTGACTCCGCTCCGCACCGCACCTTTAAGAGTTTATTAAGCAGAAATATTAGTTTTGTTTTTCGCGGTCAAACTGTTCGTGTGTATGCACACGAACGGGTTGAAATTTTAGAATTTTTGCATGTTGGCTTGCTAATTTATAAACAACATAACCAGAAATAAACAAACTGATTCTCGAAGGACTTAACCCAAAAGATGGTCAAAGGTTTAAAGGCTTCAAAATGCTTAAAGATGCGGTGCGGAGTCAAACTTTTTGTCTTCGATTTTGATAATGTTTTGTGAAAATTTTACCCCTGATCACAATAGCCTACAAAATTTTTTTCAGCAAAATATCTTCAGTGGTTCAGGAGTTATACCCCTCCGAAAATGGCGTTTTTCAACAATTCTGTACGTGGAAAATTGCTCAATGGATATAACGATTTACGTTACAAATTATGCACTCAAACCAAGCGGCTACTTTCTATTTTAATTTAATACCTTGATAGTTAAGATTGGTGCAGTATTTATCAAGATTGCGTTTTTCGTACAAAAAACCCGCGATTTTTTCGGTAAAACACCAAACGATGGCAGCGATTTTATGAAGTTTGCCCAACCTTTTTTTCCCCTTTACTTCGTGTTTTTAGCCAAATAATCGATGATTTTTGTACGAGAAACGCAATATCTCGACAAATACTGCACCAATTTTAACGATCAAGGTATCAAATTAAAGTAGAAAGTAGAAAGTGCATAATTTGTAACTTAAATCGTTACACCCATTAAGCAATCTTTCACGTACAGAATTGTCAAAAAACGCTACATTTGGGGAGTCATAACTCCTGAAACACTGGAGATATTTTGTTGAAAAAATTCTTGTGGACTATTGGGGGCAGGGGTAAGGTTTTCACAAAAAAATATCAACATCGAAGACAACAAGTTTGACTCCGCACCGCACATTTAAGTCCAGCCTTTTGACAAAATATACAAAAATTAAAGATAAATTCTATCAGGATGAAAATAGATGAGTGGTAAAGTAACCACTTGTTTTTCAAGAAATTATCACGTGCAGAGAAACACATGACGCAACTAAATAATAATTGGTTACAAATAAAAACAAAAAACTTTTTTTTTAATTTTTCCCGCTCGCAAGTTTATTGTTTATTTCTTCCTGGAGGAGAGCGGTTACGCCCTTAATTTCAGTCTGAAGGACTTTAGCTTTAGTCAATTTTAGCCTCTTAAAAATTGCATTTTTATTAGGATAGTTGATTGTTAAAAATATGGTTTTTATTTCTAACAAGTAGCCCGCGTCAGTTTTACGGTTGAAAAATAATTATATCTGTATTTTTCAGACTAATTTGCTAATTTTTCAAAATTCAATCCTTATATGATAATTCCCTGAAATGTAAGTTTTGCAATGATATCTCATTTAACCCACTTGGTTCAGTAGATGACCCCTTCCGTGTTTTTGGTAAAAATGATTTGTCCAGCATACAGATGTCCATGTTTTTTTTTATAATTTTTTACCCTATTATGACACTCTCTGAACTGTAAGCTTTCCAATGATATCTTACTTAGCTCAATCCTTTTTGTAGTTTAGGAGGAAGGTCCATTCCAACTTTTGAAAAAGTTCGTTGTTCATCATAAATATGTTCATGTTGATTTTTCCAAAAAAAATGATATGCTGGCTTTCCATTTACTAATATCTATTGGTAATAAATAGTAATTGCAACAGCAAAAATTAGCAGTAGAAAAAAAATTAACTTTTAAAATTTATAGAGACTCCTTCGGTGAAAATGTTTTGTCCAGATTAAAAATGTTCATGTTATTTTTTTCAATATTTAACCCCTTTATGACATTCCCCAAATCGTAAGCTTAATAATGATACCACATCTAACCTAATTTGTTCTGCGGTTGGAGAGAAGGGTCTATCCACTTTTTGGTGAAAACTGGGTTGTCTAGTATAAAGATGTTTATGTTCATATTTCCAAAAAGCATAATATTATGGTTTTTTATTGACTAATTATTCTAACTAATAAGTTTAAGCCAATTCAACGACAAAAAATTTCTCAAATTTTAAAGTACATAGTGCCCCCAATGCGTTGTCCAGCCTACAGATGTCCATGCGATTTTTTTAAATTTCAATTTTTTATGACATTCCCCGGTTTGTAAGCTTTGCAATGATATCTCATTTATACTAATCAGTTCTGCATTGCAGAGTAGGGTGCTTTCCTACTTTAGCGAAAATATGCTGTCCAGTATTAAAATGTCCATGTTTATCTTTTCAAAAAACATGATATTTTGGCTTTCCCTTGACTAATTACTCTAACCAATAAGTTTGAGCCAATTCAAAGGCAAATTTTTTTAACATTTAAAGTGCGTAGGACCACCTTTTTGAGAAAATCCGTTGTCCAACATAAATATGTCCATGCGATTTTTTTTATAATTTCAACCTTTTTATGACATTCCCCTGTTGGCAAGATTTGCAATGATATCTCATTTAGCCTAATTTGTTGTGTGGTTGAGGAGGAAGATCAATCCCTTCTTTACTAAAAAATCGTTGTCCAGTATAAAGATGTCCATGTTTATTTTTTACAAAAAAACATGATATTCTGGCTTTACGTTGACCAACTACTCTTACCTATAAGTTTGAGCCTAATGAAAGACAAAAATTTTTAAGTTCCAAAATCCTTAGGGTGAAAATGTGTCCAGTGTAAAAATGTCTATGTAATTTTTTTTTTTGAAATTTCGACCCCCTTACGACACTCCCCGGGGTATAAGCTTTCCAATGATACCTTATTCAGCTTAATCCGTAGGGTGGTTAGGGAGGAGTTAAGGAACACAGACACAGACACAGACACAGACACAGACACAGACACAGACACACACACACACACACACACACACACACACACACACACACACACACACACACACACACACACACACACACACACACACACACACACACACACACACACACACACACACACACACACACACTCGCGCGCGCGCGCGCACACACACACACACACACACACACACACACACACACACACACACACACACACACACACACACACACACACACACACACACACACACACACACACACACACACACACACACACACAGACAGACAGACATTACGTCTATTTATAAATAGATATGAAACCAAATAGCTTTATTGTTAAATAGTCGATTCAAAACTCCAAATCATCGAGGTCAGCTGGGTTTGATTTGCTTATAGGCACCTTGCACTGAAACGGAGTTTATACATGAAGTATGCAATATACATAAGTGTCACCATAATGGATAATTACCGTACTCCTACTTATCTTGTCGTAGTATGAAACCGATAGAAAGCGCGCGAAATTACCGTATCTCCTACTTATCTTTTCGTAGTATGCAGATCAACCCTCAAAAGCGCGCGAAATTTCAATCGTATTATCTGCATACTACGAAAAGATAAGTAGGAGTACGGTAATTATCCATTATGGTGACAACTATGTATATTGCATACTTCATGTATAAACTCAGTTTCAGTGCAAGGTGCCTATAGTTTTTTACAATAACCGAGTAATCTTCACTTTGAAGTGTGTGTAACTTATATAACAATGCATTCAATCTACAAACTTGAAATACTGTTACAATTGTGATCGTAAGAATCATGTACAAATGGAGATTAAGTGGTTGGTCAGACAGGGGTCATGGATGATAAATTGATATTATTCAATTACATTTATCGAAACACTTGTATCCCAACCCTCCCAGCAAAGCTCATCCGTCCCGACTCTCAATTTACCACAATCAACACGATTAAATTTTACCGTCGTGAGTTTGTTATAAATAAACGTTTCCTTATCGATTCACCTTGGGAGTGTAAAGCACCAACCGCACTATCTAATTATTTTTTTATAAACTTTTTTTTAGATTTTGTTTTAATTTTTAGATTTTAGATTTTTAGATTTATTAGATTTTTTATAAACTTTTTTTTAGATTTTGTTTTAAATATTTAATCGTTATATTGTTTCGTTAAATGTCAAAAATTTTACATTTGTAAAAACAGTAAGCATAATAATAAAAAATAACCAGAAAAATTTATGACTCTTTATATAAATTTTGAGTGTTTTATGTTTTACGTTTGAATTTACAGTTTTAGGAAAAACTTGCAAAAACTTGAGACTTCAGATCATACAGAAAAAAAGTAATAATGACATTTGTTCCACACAATATAAGCGTAGCCAGAAGTTGAAAGAAGGTTTTACAATTAACCACGAATTAACCAACAAATTTATACTATTTCACAAAAAAATTTTGCAAAATTAAGCGGCAAAATATAATGGCAAATATCAATAATTATGTTTTTTTTTTAAATTTTGTTGCTATAAAGACGAAAAAATATCGAGCGCTGAGCAGAGCGAAATGCAAGAAAAATTATAAAAATTGGTTTCCCTGCATCCCCCCCCCTCAGTTTTTACCCTTAGGGCTGGTTCATACTTATGACAAAACGTCCTTTGGACAAAGTCCAAAGGACAATTTTAGAAGAGCCAAAACGTCCTTTGGACAAGCCAAAACGTCCTTTGGACTTTTTCCTTTGGACGAAGTATGAACGCTACTAAAAATTTGTCCTTTGGACAAAGTCCAAAGGACAAAATCCAAAGGGAAAAGTCCAAAAGACAAAAGTATGAATACGTTGTCTTTTGGATTTTGTCCTTTGGACTTTTCCCTTTGGATTTTGTCCTTTGGACTTTGTCCAAAGGACAAAAGTCCTTTGGACTTTATCCAAAGGACGTTTTGTCATAAGTATGAACCAGCCCTTACCGACCCAAAAGGGGAGTATAGACCCTTCTCTATGGCTTTGCTCATGGTCTATATTTTCCATTTCTATTCCCGTTTTCCAACTACATATAAAAATTGATTAACGTCTTGTTATTTAATATAGCTTTACGAATTTGAATGTGAGGTAACCGCAAGGCGAATTTTTCTAAACTGCTGGGAAGTTGGAAAATTATATATACCGTCAGAAGTCAGTTTTAATATCTGTTAAAAGCCAATACCCGGAAAGGTTTTCCTAAATGTTTGTCGTTAATTTAATTTTTTCGTGTTTTTCTTGAGATGTCCTATTTTATAGCTACACTAAAAAGTCATTAATAACAGACACAAGACGCCTCCTACTTCTGTTTTCCAAGTTTTTATTACTAAAAATAACCAAACTAAGAGCCCTGTATTCAATGATGAATGTTACTTGCTTCTTTCTTATTAACATCTTAAAAGTTATATTGCAGGTAACTGAGTTAATTTTGGTGAGTGGCTGTTATTTTTTACAGATTTAAAGGTTTTGTATATCCGGACCACTATATATTTTAACAGAACTATATTATAATGTATACAATATTGAACAGTATACAGTAGATGTATACTTTTTAATCATTTAATTAATTTAAGCAACTGTATTATATTATTATATACATTTATTTTGTGTATAATCAACTTAAATAAATTTAAATTTATTGCAATCACATAATTATTTAGTGCCTCTAGTAGGGGTTTCGCTAAATAGAACTGGAGTCAACGGGAGAAATATTTGAATGTGTAGCCGCCTCACTTGAGGTCCCCAGTCATATAGGCTATGTTATACACATCATAACATTTACAAGTTTACAGAATTTTAAAACTGGGGCGTGTAATGATCTTGATTTAGGGGGATGTCTTGAAAAAATTTTGCATTTTGTCAACGAAATTAACAAATGGGGAATTTAAAAAGCAACACTTTCTCGTAAAAAGGAAAATTTGCTATACTACAGTAACTTAAGTTTAGCGGTATTTGTCTTTTTTTTTCAATTATTCTTTTTATTTTTTCTTTCAAATGTTTATCATTGCTAAGTTATTTTACGCCAGTCACTGATAAAGCAGGAATCGCCAAAAAAAAGCTGATTAAATTTTTTAAGATTGGAAGAAAAAAACAGATTTAATCAATTACCGCGGGACGGATCTAAATAATAAATAATATAAACGAATTTTGTTGAGAAACATTGGCCTGCACTCTTTTTTTCATTCGACCGGTGTCATTCAATGTTTTCCAAATAACAAAATTAAATAATAAAAATGATAAAATAAATAAAATAATATAGAACGTTAAAAAAAACGAGTTTCTAACGTACTTACTTTTTTGGCATTTTTATGGGTTAATATATTATTTCACATTCATTGAATTCAAAAAGTTATTAATCAAATTTTCTTTTAGTTGTCAGTTTTTTGAAAAAATAATCATCAAAACCGCTAGTGGCGAAAAAAGTCTTTAACTTAACGTGTTACTGCCAGTTCGTCGCAGTTATAATTTTTATTTTATGTCTTTTTTATGTTGAAAGTTAATATTTTCTGTTCGTATTGTTTGTTCTTGGATATATTAACACAAAAAACGCTTTAACTACATATACATGTAATATTTTTCCGTGTAAAAGTATTAAAAATTACTAGAAAATTGCGCAAATGGGTCGGCTATTTTTTTAATTTAAAAACGATCGACGACAAACTGATACTTAAATTATTGCAATCCTATCCAGCACATTAGTATTGCAATCTACGTGTTTTAGAAATTTAATGCAGGTAAACCTTACCACGGATAAAAAAAATCGGCATGGGTACTACAAAATTGTAATGATATATTTTTAGAAGCAAAACTTCATTTTTTTACAAGCAAAAAAACGCAACAAATTCTTATTTTGAAATTGAAAAAAGGCAAAAAATAATTAAAAATTTTTTTTCTCCAACGTATTCAGGCTTTTAAAAACCGTTCGTATTAAAAACTTTTTTGTTGAAATGTGTTAATTTTTTTATTATTTCTTAGTTTACAGTATCAATGGTGTGCAATTGTGAATCATTAAAAAGAAAATTACTTATTAGAATTTTATTTAAAAATGTTAAAAATATTTGCAAATTTTTAAAAACAAAATTTGTTACACAATAAACACACAGGTTAAACATAGATAGAGTTGCTGCAGGACAATAATTTAAAATTAATCATGTAACAACGAGATGCCTTATTCCGAAAAGGAGATTGGTATACAATGCTAATTATACTGTACTATTGTATACTATACTTTACAGATTTGTAATATAATATTTCCTATACTCATACCTCCTACATATACTCACACCTCCTATACTCATACTCTAATTTTAGGATCTATAACTGCATTCTTTAATCAGTATTACTTGCATTATTTACCATAAAATAATTTCTCAGTGTGGTCATCAAACATTAATTTTTATATTTTATTTTTTCATTATAATAATAATAAAAATAAGTTCATTATAAGAAAAGTGAGATATCAAATATCTGGACAAAAAAAAACAAAACAGAAATACCACAAACAATTTTCAGCGCTAACTCACAGTTTTTAGGTGTGTTTTGTCGATTTTTTAGTATTTTTTTATAAATACTAAAACAGGGAAATATACATAAACGTTCGGAATGTATTTCCCTTGGAATTTGACGAACACATGGATACAAAATTATTACCTGATGCATGACGAAAATAGATTGCTTCTAAAAATAAAATCTTTTTGAATAAAACAATTCTGGTAAATAAATTAATAAAACCTTGCAGAAACAACGCACCAAAAAGCTTAGGTCTTTAATAATGGTTCAATGCCTAAAAATCAGCTATTTCAAAAATAATTTTGACCTATATAGTTTGCACAAAAAATGATTCGTACTACTAAAGTTAATAAATAAATAAAAGCCAGTATATTTTACCAACAAGATGATCGGTTTATACTTTAATCGTAATATTGTACAGTAGGTTATCAAAGTAGCTATACACTGATATATATATCGCTTATTAAAAATAGTTTTTATAGCATGCACTATTTTTGTACACTCTTATTTTTAGAATTTTTTTCTGTGTTTTTTAAGCCGTTCTATTAATCCGAATTGGAATTAAACCTTAATTTTTAAAAAAAGTAAAATCTATTTTTCAATATATTTGTTCCTTTTAAATTACAATCCAAAAATTTTGGTTTTTGATACCATTCGCCGCTTCCTGATGGCAATCGAGTTTAGTATTTTTGTTTTATGTAGTTTATTAACTGTTAGATTAGGAATCATTTTGGTTTTACTACTATTTTTTTAGTGTGATCTGATTATTTAATTAATTGATTAACTAAAAAAATAAATTCAAATTAACGAACTTTCAATAATACGGTTTGGTTCTTAATATAATGCTAGTGATGTTGTCCTAAGCGGAGCTCCGTTTTTCAAAAAGATCCAGAGTTTGGACTAATTTTATGAATAATAAAATTTATAATTTTACAAAATAATACCATAGATTACTTTGTTAAAATTTTAGCAGCAACTTCGTCCAAAATAATAAGAAAATCAATTCAAATTAGACATTATTTTACTGATTTTGAAGCCCTAAATATAAATACATCTTTTTCAAGGATATGAACGGTTTTACGTAATAAAGTATTGAAAAAAGTTATCTTTTTTGGACGGTTTTTTAAAACAGAAAAACTAGCCTTTAAAAACGTAGCTTATAAAAAAAAACTTAAAAACAATTCTTAACAGTTACAAAAATTTTGTACATTGTTTTATTATTGTAATATTCTAAAGTTTTTGGTAAAAATGGTGTAAATGTCGTTTATTTTATGAAAAATCTTTATTTTTTTATTAAGGATTTTTATCTCGAATTTTACCGGGCCTGTGCGTTTTGATATGAATTCCAGATCCATAAAAGTTACATAGTTTTAAAATAGAAATAAATTTAAAAATATTTGAAAATAAACTCGTGATACTTAGTGGTTTAAGTTATTTTTGCTTTTCAGATTTCTTAGTTATCATTATTAAAATATATAAAGAATGCATTTTGATAGATTTTTTGATTGATTTTATAGATTTAATGGCCTTTATTTAGATTACAGCAGTTTTTTATTTGTAAAATCCTTAAAGTCACGGTAAGTTTTAAAACTTGCAATTTCAAACAAACTGTTTCAGTAGCATTATGAAGTTTAAGTTGTGACACAGTGACAGAATGTATACGTCTGGTACTGAAGCTTGTAAGCTCTTAACCGAATTAACAAATTTGAGCACTTTAAAAAGGTTTATTCTAAAAACCGTCAAATTCGTTGGTATGTAAAATATTAACGTGCGATAATGACCGTTATAAAATGTGATTTGCTATCGCACCTTGAAAGTCGATTAAAAATTGTGCGTGGTGGCTTCCCCTCCGGGAGCTTATTAGAAGCTAATAGGTGAAGCTTAGTGGGCGGGGCTGTGTATTTATGCGGAGCCGGGTCTCGATTACAACTCTGGCTCCGGCGATGACATAAAGTCAATTCCAGAAACGGAGTTAATGCCCTCACTGTTTGCCTTTCCGTTTCATCTGCCGCCGCTTAAACACGGCCGAGGCAGAATGAGTCAAAAACGAAAAAATATTCTCATGGGTGTGTCTCGTTTTTTAAATTTGTACTATTAATGGTTCAGAAAACCGGGTCTTGGGTACTATTTTTAAATTCTTTCTGAGGCCTTTTACGTTTTCTCCAGCTTCTGAGTTCTGAAAATCAAAACGGCCACATCATAGATGTGGATTGGAATTTTTGTGGCGTAGTCACAGAAGTCGTGTCCCCTCCCCTCCCACGAGGCCGCTTTATGTATGTTTTCTTACTTCAGTAATGAGTATAAACCTGGGCCGACCAATTCCAACCGTCCTTTAACACTTTTTCGACTCGCTTAAAAGCTTTTAGCCTCGTGGCAAAACGTCTATTTTCACTATCATTGTGGCAAGGAAAGGGGTGCGTGATGGAATATTTTTGTACGAGGTAGTAAAAGGTGTGTGATCGAAGAAAAATATAGTTTGTACCAAAAAAAATTGAGCAAGCATACTTTACCTCGATTTATTCTAGATTGGCATAGATTGTATACTGTCTTATACATAGCTACAGTATATACTGATATCATTTTTTTTACAAATTGTCCTTCATGTTCTCGAGATTTTTCCACAAAATATTTTCAAGTGGACAGCAATATATAGTATAAGATACCGGGTTGTACGTATGGCGTATGGCGTATATTACGTATGGGTGAGTTTCAATTGACTCAAATATCGTTAGAGAGACAAAATAATACGAATCTAATGTTTGGTCCAAAAAAATATTAAAGTTATTGTTTTTATGTCATTTTGTTTGGTTTAGAAATAAGAAATATAATATCTGGTTCGTGGTTCTTGATGTATTAGTACCAAAAAATAACACGGTTTTTAAACAGTTTAAGCACAAGGTTTTGTTCATCGTTCCCGAACTACTCTCAGCAGGTTGCACTTTCAAAAATGTAATAAAAATCAACTACTCTTGAAAGTAGACTTGAAAGTAGTACGCCATGTAGGAATTTCAGCAACTTGAATAAACATAAAAAGTATGCAAATGAGCCAGTTTAATTAATGACAAACTGCTCATAATGCAGTTATACGATGTTAAATGTGTTTTTTTTGTTATCAGATAAAAATTTTTCTTGACAATTCAGTGCTGTAATTTTACTTTTATTTTAATTATTTTGAAATTCATTTTGTTGAATTTTGTAGTGGCTTTTCGATTTCGTATTTTGCTAAATTCACTCATTGCCCAACTTTTAAAGCCGTCGCTTGGATAACGCAGTCTTAATGGCAGAGTATCTCTTAGTAAGTTAAAAGTCGCTGGTTTAAGCCCAGCTCCAAGCCCAAATTTTTTAATTTAATGCCATAAGTGAGTCTTGAGATAACGTCTGCACTATTTGCCAAATAATATTAATACAAAATTTATTTTGTATTAAACAGGTTACGGAAACCAAGTTTTTAAAAAATACTCTTGACCACACTCTTTACTTGTTGGAGGGAGGTTTTCTTATTATTTAAAAGTACTTTTATTATATACTGGCCTTGAAAAATGCTCTAAGAATAGAGCAGAAAAAAGGGGCGATTTTTCACCGGCCGTATGTTTAGACAGAAAAGATGTGGACTAGGCTGAGATGGACATTATATCGACAATAGGAAATTTGCATTTGGTTTGAGTAGCTGCTTACTAAATAAAAATTTCTACCATATGATAATGATTTGTTTATACATTGATCTAATCACGCAGCACTGCTGCATTTTTTTAGTTTGATGAAATGTCAATATAAAAAATCATAGTCACAGCAATCTTTGACAAGCGCGAAATCGCCACTTTTTCAATTAGAAGGTTATATTTGTATATGTAAGAAAGAACTATAAATTTGAAAAAATGACGATTTCGCGCTTGTCAAAGATTGCTCTGAATATGATTTTTTAAATTGACATTTCATCAAACTAAAAAAATGCAACAGTGCTGCGTAATTAGATCAATGTATAAACAAATCATTATCATATGATAGAAATTTTTATTTAGTGAGCAGCTACATAAACCAAATGCAAATTTCCTATAGTTCACATAATGTCCATCTCAGCCTAGTCCACATCATTTTTGTCTAAACATACGCCTGGGGAAAAATCGCCCGTTTTTCCTGGCAAAATTTAGATTTCGCCAGCCACCTTTTTTACTTTTTTGGATAAGTTTTTATTGGTTCTTCTTATCGAGCCAAGGTTTGATCTAAGTTTGGCCAAAGCCAAGATTTGGCCAAATCAAATGACAGCTATTTTTGTAATTCCAGTGCAAAATTTAAAAATTTCTGTTACACTTAAAAATCAGTGGAGGTTTAAACTTTTTTGTTATAGTGGCCGAAGTTAAAGCGCGTGCCATTAACTTCGGCCACCTAGAAAAAACTGCCTATAACTATTGCTAAAAAAAACCAATGAATATTTCTAAAGGGTGCAAATTTATCCTTAGGTATTCTTATTGGTACATATAATTTAATCTTTTTCCATTTGCAAACTTTTATAGTTATTAGCAAGACTTTAAATAAATATGTCAAAACCTTAAAAAAACAAAGGTTTTAATAGCACGTTTTTTGCTGAATTTTTTTTTGCGTGCAAAAATATTTCAACATAAAATGGCTTTTGTTACAGCTAGCCAACTTTAAAGGAAGCCTGGTAAAAATTTTATTCCACTCTATTGTGTTTTTTATATTCTTAATATAAAAATATCAAAAAAAAACAAAATCCGCCTTAATTTCGGCTACCTTTTAGGTTTTCTAAAAACAAAAACAAAAGCCTAAAACACAAAACCAAACAATACATAACTCAAAATTATCAACTTTACGATAAACAAGACGTTAAAAAAGTTAAGGAGTGGTATAATTCCACACCAACCCTTGCCTATCTTTGATGTTTCATATCTGACTGCATTCCTCCGCAAACAAAATAACCTGATTTTTTTTTACTGAATTTCAATAATCTTTGAGAAATTTCTATACTGGCTTATTTATACTTCAAACCTAGTCAATTGGGAGTTGGATTACTCCAGCGCGCACAGATGTTCACAACGTAAATCTTATGAATGCATCCTCCCGCCAAAGGAAATAACCTGAATTTTTACTGTGTTTTAATTTGCTTTTCAAAGTTTTTTAAAGCATTGGTACTCTTTATTGTGGTAAATGGTGAGTTGCGTGGGAAAACCACATTGATATTTACTATATTCACTATATGACTGCATCCCTCCGCCAAGAAAATAACCTGACCTTTTTAATGTGTTTCTATATTATTTTTAAGAAATTCCTTTAGGTCTACTCATAATTTAATACAACCTAGTAAATTCTGTGATGTAACCCCGCCTGTAGACATGATGGTGCAAATCGTGTTGATCGTGAATTTTAGTGGCCGAAATTAACGGAATCTTAACCTGCGCAGTTAGTTAAACGCGTTGCAAAGTGATTTTGAAGAAAATATCAAAACATGAAAATGAACAATTTTAAGCCTTAAATAGAAGTTATTTCAAGGTTATATACTGCTTCGTTCTAAATTTAATGCAGTTTAAAAACAAAGCAGAAATCCAGAAAATCGCAAAAAATTCCCTTTTTGCATGAAAATGTTGATAATGCAGAATAACACGAATAAAAAGCTTTTGCAAAAACACTTTATTTAACATTCATCCATTTACTTTTGTGCTAATTTTTATGTGTTTTAAAAATAAGCCAATTTTCTAACACCTTAAATTGGTGGCCGAAATTAAGGCCTGGCCGAAATTAAGTGAAGTGTACAGTTTTTCTCATACCTACAGACAGAATCAAATCATTACTTATGTTTAACCAAATTGAATATTCACACGATTTAAATTGTATTAATTAAATTAATACGAATCAAAGCAATATTATTTGGTTACATTATAGTTAATTATGTATATAATGTTTTATTTTTACAGAAAAAGTAGGTACGGTTAAATTACAAACCAAATTTATCTGGCTACACAACTAAAAATTCATGATAATTGTATACGTTTCCATGAAGACGATACATTATTACGACGTGATCTGTGTTTTTATGTCGTTATGCTGGCAACCTAATCAGAAAATTTTTTGAATAGATAAAAACTAAGTGTAGCGAACTAATAATAACTTAATCAAACGTTTTTGTTATACAATTAAAGTTTCAAATTTTTATTTTAAAACTCTTCTCTCATACATTACACTTTCTAGTAACATGGCTTTAACGCTTACAGCGTTCATAGTATCATTGCATTTAAATAATTTTAAGCCAACATGAACTGAAACCAAATTTTTAAGGATGTTTTAAAATAATAAAATTATTAATTTAAACGTTATAGAATGGTTTGTTTAATATTTTCTTCATTTATTAGTGTTTTTCAGGGAATTTAGCCGCCTCTAACTGACTTTCCAATATAAAATATATTTTATCATAGGAAATAATACTGCTACCTTTCTCATTGTTTTTGCATTCTGCTACAGTTTTATAAATGTGCCAATAAAAATGATGTTTTGTGTTTATTTTATAAAATACTTTTTCAATAACAATAAAACTCGTTCTAAAAAGTTGTGTGTAATTAAAAAGTAAAAAAAAGACATTTATGAATATTTTTATAATAAAAAGAAGGATTAAACATAAAAATTTTTGTGACGAATCTTCAGTATTACTAAACTATATTAAGTTTTTAATTTTCTGAGTTCGCATGTATTGTGTGTTGTTGACATGCTGGAAGTCACTGAGGTGTAATAGAGGGGAAAGGCTTCAAACTTATTCCCGAGATTATAATTTAATTTTTATAACGTATTAACCGGCTTCGTGTAGCAAGAACCGGCTTTCATTAATAAAATATATTTAATTTTTATTGAGTTTTTACTATTGTTACTTAAACCTGGCAACGAAATAAAAATTTAAAATGCTTTTAAGCATTTTATGAGTCTCTTCTGTGCGTTGTTTAACGTATGTTGTGTGTTTTTGGTAAAGTGGAATACCGAAAAAAATTGTTTCCGATTGAAATGATTTTTAATAAAGAAACCTTAAACAAGCGCTAAAACCTTTTAACTTTTTTTATTAACATATTCCAAAGGTTAAAGATATGACATAGTAAAATTAGCCAAAAAATGTTTTCTACTCAATCAACTCCTGCACAAAAATACTTCCATACAAATTTTTGCTTAGGAAATTATAAACCGCGGGTGTGTTGTGGTTTTAGGTTTTTTTAATTATAAACAGTGGGTGTTGTACTGTGCTTTTAATTTTTCAAAGCCTAGGTCTGTAATTTAAAAGCATTAGGTTATATAGAAAATTGTGTATATAAAAAATTTGAAGATTTTTATACGATTTTCATACAATAATCATACAATAATTGCAATAAAAATGGTAGTGATACAATAGCAAAATCTATCAAAATTTCTTGTTCCAAGAAAAATAGCGCATTTTCTTAAAAACATTTCTTAAATAATTTATCTTAAAAATTTTTTTGTGAATAAATTATAAATGGCATATGTTTTTTTCTAAAAAAAGTACAGATTTTTTTCTCGTTTTTTTGCCAAGCAACTATTTGCATTATATAAATACAGTAATAATTTTCGTGGAGAATTTTAACTAATAGAACTTGTCCTACCTATACAAACCAATCAGCAATTCTATTATGCTGGTGATATATAACAACGCTAGGATAAATTTTGTCGTCATTGTAGATCGTTTTTGTGCAAACTTTATAGGGGTGATAAACATTTTATTAGCGAAAGATATTTTTCACTTAAGTTTCCAGGTATATCTATAGTTATTTTTGCACAGTATTTATTTAAATTTAGCTGCTTTCCGTGTTTAAATTGTGCTGGGAATTAAAAACAATACAATAAACCTTTCCGGCTGAGACTTCTTTTGTTTTATAAATTTTTTATAGTAAATTGAATTTAAAAAAATCGCTTTGATGGACAATAAGTATCAAAGGCGCGTATCTATACAGCCGTTAAGCTAACTTAAATAGTCTATTTCCTACCTGGTTATAAAACTTTAAAATAGGTGAAATTGAAAGCACCGGTAAGTTTTCCTCGCGCGACTCCGCCCCTCGTCGCCGACGAGAAATAACCCGGCCACCGTCGCCGAGCGGAACGTTGCTCGACAGCGCGCGACGGAAACATAAAGTTTAAGCGGGGATAAAAAGCGCCCAAGCGCGGTCCGGCCCGGATGCTAATGGGAAAAGCCCGTTTTAGAGTGGCTAGAAGATGAAGCCGCCGGCTCTGCCGATCGCGAGCGGCCCACATACCTGACCCCCCGTGGCTCTAAGTTGGCTTTTAATATGGCGCTTATACCTTCCTCGGCAGCAGCACGGGAGTCAGATTCTATTAAATCACATTAATTTACTAATGGCTGGCTCTCTATGTTATGAGCGCGCCCTTGTGCAAGTTGAATATTGCGGGTGTTTTTTTTCTTCTAAACTTTATACGAGCGTTAAACTTCGGGAAAGCTAGTGCAGTTTATTGAATAATTAACGCTATTCACCTTCAATTTTATTAATATAGCAATAGAAGAAGCTTAAACTCATTTTCATTTCCGTAGCTTAATAAATCTCTAGCTGAATATTAAATATTTTTCAGCATCCTTTACTTGTTGACATTGGTACTCACTGCTTTGATTTAATATATTACCATAGAAAGTTGACACCTTGACTTAATAATGTTAACTGGCTTCATTCTAAAAGATGAAAAAAAGCAAAATCTAAAATATTTATACAAAAGCCAGGTAGTTGGAAAAAATCAGATCTTTACAATATTATTTTTTGTGTAAAATCTTGCTCCAAGTATTTTTAATATTAAATTTCAAAATGGTACTCTTAACCCTTTGGGATTCATTCCGCTGTATTATCTAGGTAGGTAGATGATTAAATAGGCAAGTCTAAGTGCAGTATTTTTACTAGCTTTTGTGCCTTTCCTGTCATTGTATTTAGATGGCAAAATAAAAATTGATTGATTGATTGATTGATCTGCAGAAGGTATTCCGCGTCAGTGCTGCAGTGTGTTAAACGCCGCGTCCTCCCGTTCCGAACGCGGATTTTAACACACTGTAGCACTGACGGGCAATACCTTCTGCGGATTTGCGGCGTTTTTTTGGATGAAAAAAATTCCAAAGTTTTAAAAAATATAACCCAAACATTTTTTTTTTACAAAAAATAAAATTATGAACACTCATGTTTTCTTACTAATTTTTCTTGTCTCCGATCTCTTCTTTCTACTTACGAAGCAGCTAAGCTACTGACACTTACAAGTCTCTATTGTTCAGATTAGAATAGGATTAAATGGATTGGATTATTTATAAACTGTTTGAGAAGATACCGGCGTTTTTATTTTAAAATGACGCAGTTTACATGTTATGCGTCAAACGCACTTAAGTCTATAAAATTAAATTAAGCTGAAATTTTGTTTGTTTTTTTAAAGCATTTCTTTTGGTTTTAAATTATTTTTTATTAATTATTTTGGTAATTATTTTGGTTTAAAAAATGTTATTCTTTTTAACGCTTTACTCGGGAATACCGTATATTAAGCAATATTTAGAGTAAAATCATTAAAACCATTTCTTTTTTTTTTGAGCAAGATTACACTCACAGTATTACATTATTAATTATTTATCATTTGTGAAACTGTTACTGTGTAATTATTAAATACATTTTGTTGTGATGGCAAAAACATATAGTTTTGGGATGTTTTTATATGTATAAGAATAACTTGTAATAAATTGAAATTTATTTTGAGTTACAAATAATTGTTTACTTGTAGTTTTTATTTAAACGCGACGTGATGCAAAGTTACTAATGAGTTAATTTTTTATATTATTTATGTATCCTAAAATATGTGCAAGGTTTATTTTTATTTTTGCATTGACACTTAAACAATAAACCAAATGAACTACAAAATTATTTTAAAAAAAGCTAAAAATATAGAATAATTTTATCAGCTTATTGATTTTTTTTTCTGCGTATAGTTCTATATTAAAAAAGAAGCGAAAGGTTAAACTAAATTTATTTTACACTTAACTATTTATTTAGTTTTCTTGTCTTCCGTGAATTACCAGCAGCATAGACGTAGAGACTCGCCCATTTGTTAAAATCCTCTCATCTCATCACATACGTATCTCGGTTTGTGGTAATTGTTGGTCGGAAGTTATTCTTATGTAAGGTCGTCGACTCAGACAGTTGCAAAGAAAACTTAAAAATGAAGCAAGCCTTTTCCGCAACGATAAGTTCCGTAAATGATCGTTCAAAGGAAATTATTTCAAACTATAAGGGACCTATTAAAAAGTAATTAAAAATTTTTATCATATTTTTAGGATAGTAAAAAAGTGACTGGCAGCAGGTTGAATAAAATTTTTATTTATATATTTATGTGGTTTGGTTATTTAGATAATTATTTTTATAGTACTTCAATAAAAGGCATCCTCAATAAATCGAATTTGCCAATAATAGACGGATTAAAGGAATTTCTCTAAAAAAACCTTACTTAGCCAAAAAGTTAGGTTTTAAATTCTGTCAAACTTAAACTAAAAACAATATAAGCAGAAAATTTTTTCACAAAAAAGTAGGCAAATGCATGACTTTTTTATTTCGCCATGGATAATTCGAGCTATAACGCATTATTTTAAATTGAAAATGAATTAACTAAATTTTGAAGTCGTTTTAAGTTTATAAATAAAGTTTTATAGCTTACTTTAATTAAAAGCAGAGAAACAAAAAGTAGTCACCAAAAAACACCATCTGCCAGTCAACCAGGGATTAATATAGGGCGGCAACTGACAATCGCCCCTATTTATAGGGGAGCCTAAAAATAGTCTGACGAAGCCAGCTTCTCGTAGGGAATCCACCCCCTCCTTTCATTTTTTCACTATTACTATGTAGGATATAACACCAATCTACGGATACAGTAATTTAAAAAAAACTCTGAAATGAATGTTTTTAAATTAATTTTTAAGTTTTGAATAATTTTAGATCTAAAACGTTAACAAAATCTAAGTTGATTCGAAATTAATTTTCTTAGCACACATTACGTTTTAAATGTTTTAAAAGCTGGACAAAATACCCTGGTCAGAATTCATCTTGCAATGTTAAAACTTCTGAAACTTGCGAAATGTAATTAGTTTCAAAGGACAAATGTAACTTTATTTATATTAATTTGACTTCGTTATTAATAAAAGCTAGAATATATAACACAAGACAATATTGAGGCTGTGGCACAGTGGCAGATTTTACGTCTTGCATACTGAAGGTCCCTGGATCGAGACCCCGCTGAGACACACTGCATTGTGATAGTATTCTTTGTTAATATTGTTATATGTGGTATTTGGTTGCGCAATTAGTGCTAAGCAACATCGGCCTTGCGGTATCCTGCTTTATGCAAATGTTCGACTGTACACTAAATTTTTGACCAAACTTTTGCAAGAAAAGTCGCACTTGCAAACTTTTGTGCGATTTTTCTAGCGAAAATCCGCCATTTTGTGTTAGTTTTCTCGCGCTGCGATTTTTAACACAGTGTTAATTTTCTGGCAGTAAAAATTTGCAACTTTTTTTGCCCTTAGTGCTGATTTCTTTGCACTGGGATTAATTTTGCAGAACAAAAAAAAAACACTTTGCGCATGTGCGACTTTTCTAGCGAAATTTTGTTCAGAAATTTGGTGTATAGTCGGATTATTGGTAAAAGGTACTATTTTAATTAGGTTTTTTTTATTTTTTCAAACAAAAATTATTTAGCACATACTGATATATTGATGCCTTAGCATATTGCCGTGTAGCAATTTTTGTAAGGCAAAGGTTTAAGGTAGAACACTGCAGTTAGATTTTGACGGCAGATCTTTTCTAATTAATTTTTATTAAAGTAATTAGACCTGCTGATTCAATTTTTGACATTCATTTTTCTGTAAAAAATTGTTATCGTCCACAATCATCAAATGACACCAATAAAATACATTTCAAAAATACAAAACAGTAATAAAAATCATTACCAAAATATTCTAATTTTTCATTTCCAATTTAGCTTATCTTCAATATGGAACACTTTTTTTAATTAAAAAGGTAAAAATTTTAAGAAAACAAACTTTTTTGACGTTAAAAATATTGTCCAATGGGAGAGTCGATCCTACAGCTCCGAGCCCGACGCTCTAACCACTCAACTACAAGTTAGTTCTCAAGTTAGTTAATCTGAAGAATCTTTTCTAAAAGCTAGTTTTAAAGAAACGGTTCAATGGTGAAAAAACGTATTGATAAACGAAAAGCTAGTTTTAAAGAAACGGTTCAATGGTGAAAAAACTGTATTGATAAACGATAGAATTTTAGTCATTTGATAGAATTTAGTTTGTTCCCAACTAACACAGCAGTTTTATCAAAATTCCGAGCCAGTTTTTAAGTTTTTAACGAAATCTCTACTGTCGCGTCTTTTTATTTTTTATTTTAAAAATTTTAGCAATAAAACGAAATTAAATAAACTTCTATAGTAGGGATTTCGCTCAAAATTTTTCTGGACATGTACATTTGGTGTATCTAACTTGAGTTAAATTTTTATTACGTAATTAACTCTGGTTTTGTTAAATTGGGAAAAACTGTTTTAACATGCCTTTTTTCAACAAAGTATATCTCGGCGTGGAATGGTCCAACAAAAATCTTAAGGATACTGGACTTTTTCCCAATAAATGCAAAAAATGCCATTTCTCCCAATATTATAGTTTGTTTCTGTCCGTTACGTATGGCACCAATTATACACAAAAACCGACAAGGTATCCTATCTATATCGTTACCCCTTAAATTAAGAAACTAAGAAATTTGCGACTTTTTAAAAGGTTATTTTTTAATTTTTGTACCTTAATGCCTACAATAAAAAAACCCTTATTAAAAACTATAGCCTAACGCTCCTTCATTCACCGTTGTCGACACTGTTTTTTTACAATATGGATGAATTTCTAAGTTATGCAAAAGCACGCATTGAAAATGTACATACAAGTCATAGAAGCGGAATGCATATCGGATTATTCTCGACAATAACATTTTATGTATTCCTGTTATAATCAATTTATATAAATATTGAAACTCGTCAGAGATTATTAGAATTATAGTACTTAAATTCTTGGAAACTAATTTTTTTTAAAATTTTTGGTTTTGTTTCTTAAAATGATGTTCGCTTTAATGGAGCTCTTGGGAATACGCTCAGTAATATGTGATGTTCGGAAAAGTAATAAATATTACTGTTGTTTTGAAATAATAATTAAAATCTACTGACTATATATTTTCCGTTTATTTTAACACAATGATGGATAACTAATAGTGAGATTATCTGGTTAAGCGTGTAAATTTTGTTTTATATATGTAATCTATATGGTGATATTACACCTGTTGTTGTCTATTATTTCTTCACGGTTAATATTTTTTGTAATTTTAAGCGGAAAATACGCGTTTTAAATGCAGGTAGGAACGTTTTGGTAACTAAAAACCTAAAAACTTTGCGTACTTCTTCCCTTTTCTTTCGTGGGCCCCCTGTGACGAGACTTCATTCGAGCGTTACTTTTGAGTTTAAAACGTTTGGTACAGATCAGAAAGTGTTAAAGAAACCTGTAGAAAAATTAATTTTGTTTACTTAGCGTTAACAATTTTGTTAAAAATCTTTATTTTAAAATTACTGATTTTTTTAATCTATTTTTAATTGATTTAAAAAAGTACAAGAATATTCGTGGGGACATATGCAATTTAAAAAAGATAATAAGTGTCACACAAGCACCCTATAGTACCCAATGCGTAACTTAGAATAAAATTGGCCGTTCTTCACATGAGCAAAGGTTTAACTGTTGGTAATAGAGTATATACAAGAATAAAATTTAAGTGAGGGGACAATTTAGGATCTACGTGCAAAAAATCAGCTCCAAATATTCACAGCAGGAAAAAATTTTGGGGACCCCAAAAACAAAATTCAAAAAAATTATAAGCTAATTAGTATAAAATTCGGCTATGTTTAGCAAGATATTTTAGCTTTTAGTATCAGAAAAACAATTTTTTAGTGGTGTAAAATGTGTAAAATTTCACTTTGTTGAAGAGCTGTAAGGTTTTATTTTTGCACATACGCCATCAACAACGGTTAACCGCGCAGTAGCTTAACCCATTTAATATAAGAACAGAGTGCTCCGCGCTCTTCTTTGATTATGTTTTCTTGCAATTTTTTTATGTTTTGATGATTTAATTGTTGTTACTGCTGTTTTACACGTTCCTGTAATCATTTTTTTTACAAAAACGTTGTTACATCGCCAACAACGGTGACTATGTTTTTTTCCATTCTTTCGCCTGTGTATAATAACTTTTATGTGGTCAATATTTCATACGATAATAGTAATACTGTGGGGAAACTACGAAACATAAAAAGGCAAACTCCTATGAGAATGATGACACGTAAAGTTTGCAATGATAAAATCTATACATATGATCACAGCGAAACCTGGTTGATACTTCGCTCAGTTTTTATTTATTTCAAATAAAAAAGGTCTATTTTTTAAACATTACTTTTAAATCGTAAAAATCAATTAGATTTATGCAACGACCCATAGATAGATAGATAGATAGTAAGAGGGCGGTACCCTAGTGTTAAGGGGCCCTGGTGTACAAGCCTGCATTGGGCTCATTACACTCTGCCCTGGAACCACCGAGGAGTGGTTTTCCTCAAATCGTTTTGATTCTTTTATGAATCGTTTAAAATCAGCAACAGACGCCCCACCGACTGTTTTTGCATCTAAGGGGTCCGTACCAAAGATTTTAAGCCTTATCGCTGACAGTTCATAGCACTGTTCCACGAAGTGAGTAGCGGTCTCTTCTTCCTCTTGGCAGAGTTCGCAGAGCCCATCATTGGCTACTCCAATCTTTCTTAAGTGAGCTTTGAGAGGACTATGTTCAGTTAAAAGCCCAATGACAAGGCGTAACTCCTTTCTTGAGAGACCAAGCAATTGCCTAGCTCTGGAAATATTTGGCTCAATGACATACTTTTTGGTATGTCGGCATGCGTCATGATTTTGCCAGTATCTGACATGCTGAGCCATAATCCATTTTTTAATTGGATGATTTTGCCTCCCCAATTGATGTTCCCACATGTAAAAATGGACCCATAAAGTTAGGGTTTGTGCCTTCTTTAGCAAGCTTGTCAGCCTGTTCGTTTCCTTCATGGCCCCTGTGTCCAGGTACCCACAGAAGCTTTACATCCTTTTCTCTAGCCAATTTGGTAATCATCTCATAGCACCTCATAACTAGCCCAGATGATATCTGAGGAGATAGGAGCGCCTTGAGTGAAGCCTGACTGTCAGAGAAAATACAAATTTCTTTGTTTTGTGCAGTTTGCACAACAGCATTTGTAACACAGGCTAAGATTGCATATATTTCAGCCTGGAACACAGTTGGGTTTTTGCCTAATGGAATAAAGAAATCTTCTTCCAACGACCCATAACTGAACGCGAAATAAAAAGACGGTTTTAAAAACAAAAATTAAATTAAAGCCGTACGAGAATATGAACCTGCGTTCTCTTTTTAAAATTCAGTCCTATTCTCAGTCTAATTCACTGCCACTCTGCCACATGGGCGTTTGTTATTTACATTATACTTGCAAGTAGTTTCGAATCATCACGTCAGCAAGTGACAAACCACAGGACAATTATTTGAAAATTACTTTTTGGAATTTATTTCTAAAAAAATATTAATTGTAATGGTTTGTACAAAGATAATATGCAATAAAAAAACTTTTACGAGAAATAATAATATTAAAAAATTACATACAAAAACTGTCAATATGCATGTCTCGGTTATACACTTATTCTCCTAATAAAAAAAGGAAAAAAAGGAAATTAAGTATAATGCTTCTTTTACTTTTTGTACGCGATGTAAATGTATTTTCACTGCCCAACGCTTTTAGACAAACTACACGTTTTACTTATTATTATTATTTTATTATTCAGCAACTATTATTGAGGTTCAAATACCACTATTATTGCTGGTAAATTTTTATCATTATAAAATTAATACATTCAATTGATTAGCTCTTATAAATATATTTAGCGTTATACTTATTTAAATTTCACATTGTTACTCAACCTGTGTGCTTCACATTAACTGCTTAGTATTGTACATTTGATTGCTTATAATAAGCATTTTTACTACTAATCTTATTAAAATAATAAGAAAACGGTGGGTTTAACGTTACAATTCCTTTTTTACTTCATTACATTATTACTTAATAATGTATCAAACTGCAACCACCATTTACTAGAAATAAACAAAATGCTAATGATATCGTATAAACGCCAGGTAAGCGCAATTATATAACTACTAAATTATTACAAGAAAAATTTTATTATAAGTTAACAAAACGCGCAATTACTTCGGCTTGGCGATAATATGAAAATTCTCGATGCCAACCAAACTTTCTGATTTTTTTTTAGTGGTCTACAGCTTTCCTTGCAAAAAAACTTTATTAGGAAACACTTTGAAAGTGCTTTTTATTAATATTTTGTGTCCTACTTACCAAACAAACACGCTCTCATATTTATAGGTTTTTTTAAGAAAAAAAATTAAGCACGCACGCACGCACGCGCGCGCTACGTACGCGCGCCGCCGCCGCGCGCGCGCGCGCGCGCGCGCCGCCGCCGCCGCGCGCGCGCGCGCGCGCGCGCGCACGCACGCACGCACGCACGCACGCACGCACGCACGCACGCACGCACGCACGCACGCACGCACGCACGCACGCACGCACGCACGCACGCACGCACGCACGCACGCACGCACGCACGCACGCACGCACGCACGTACGCACGCACGCACGCACGCACGCACGCACGCACGCACGCACGCACGCACGCACGCACGCACGCACGCACGCACGCACGCACGCACGCACGCACGCACGCACGCACGCACGCACGCACGCACGGGGGGGGGGGGGGGGGGGGGGGGGGGTGGGGGGGGGGGAAGGGACGCACGCACGCACGCACGCACGCACACACGCACGACAGACGCGCGCGCGCGCGCGGACACACACACGCACGCCCGCACGCGCGCGCGCGCGCGCACACACACACACACACACACACACACACACACACACACACACACACACACACACACACACACACACACATTGTTGAGTTTTATGAGACATAAAAAATCAAAACGACAACAAATGTATCAGCTCTGTATATTGAGCATCGTAATCTCGGTAGTTCCATCTACGGTAGTGAAACATCTAACAAATTAGATTTCAACTGTTGAATTTTTTATTAGTGTTATCGAAGACTCACTTAATTTTTTATTTGTTTTTTTATTGAATTTTAATATATCAGCTGCATGTTAATTTAATAATTTTTGAAAATAAATAGCTAATAATTTGCTTTGATTTTTTTCGGTTTAAAATTAGGACACAAAAAACTTTGTTGTAAAGCATATTTATGAAGAGGTCATTCACTTAATTTAAAAATTTTTGATTACCTTTCTGTGATTTTTGTTTTATCGTGATCTTTTTGATTTTTGAAAAAAAAAACAACGAATCTTAAGCGCAGATGAAAGTGCATAACTATTTTTTAACATTTATTCATGCGTCTTCAGAATATCCTTATCAGCATGTAATAGGTATGGGCAAAAGCATTAGACGCCAACACTACTAACTCTGAAAGCACTATTGACACCATTTACACCCAGTTATACCGATGAGATAAAAAAAAATTAAAAAAATTCATAAACACATTTTTGCCGGTAGTGAAAATTTGATAACTGAATAACCTATAGTTAAATTATATCAGGCTGACGTCGAAAAATAGTATGCAGACATGAGGAGACCAATTAAAATTGTGCGGTTGTGACTTTTAAAAAAACAAAATAAGAAGGCAGAGTTTTTTAATTCCACCTTTTTACAAAATATAAAAAAATTAATCAACTTTAGCCCTAAAAAATTTGCATTTAGGTTTTAAATTAAAAATTTAATAAATAATTATTGAAATACGGGTTTTGATATTTATTATTAAAACGCTTTTCTTAAAAAAATTTAATATTTTTGCTGTTAATTAGACGATTCAATATTGCAATCATCGAGGTTAGCTAGATTTTATTTACCTATAACTGTATGAATTAACTATTTTGCCTTTATTGAAAAGTGCAATGTTTTTCAAATTCGCAACATTTAAGTCCACTCAAATTATTTAATAAAATTTTAATCCTAATATAAATTTTTACGAAGTTTATATATTTAACTAAACTTAAAATGTTTCAAATTTTAGTTAAATTGTTCATACAAATTACAATAAAATTCGAATTTTTTGATTTTAAAATACCAAAAATTGTTGCAATTATTCGTCGTATGTGTTTATTTATTTATTCTTTCTGTATAAGGTTAGGAGTATTCTATGGATTAAAAAAAATGATTAAATAATTGGGTTAAAAAGTCCATACATTAAAAAGCAATTATACGTTGGATTTTTTGCTTTGATTCAGTGTAAATCGATAGCAATTTGAATGAAGCATAGAATGTTATGAAAAATAATTTATAGCAGTTTGTCAATCGGTATAAAACAGAATAATAACATAATAAATCATGAACATAACTTTTAATAGAAAATTTTAAAATAATTAATTGGTGAATCACAGATTTTTTTTAATGTCTTTACTTTTGTATGAATACGAATATTTATATTTGTTGTTTTATTAAAATAAATATTTAGAATTTTCGAAAAATACCATAAAATTATAACACTCCGTACAACCTTGACAAAAACTAAGCGATGGTTGTTGCGGTAAATTTTTTTTCGCCCAAACAACTTATGTAAGGGAACTTTAAGATTAACTTTAACTTTACTATGATATAGTACTATTTAGTGTGTTTTGAATATTGCTATTTTTTAAACAAACTTACCGTTAAAAAACAAGAATAAACCGTTCGTCACAGTATTGTTCAAAATTCTCCTTTGCTTTATCTTATGACTTACTTTAACTTATCGGCTAAACTACGTCAAAAAAGAACAGTCGATAAAAAACTTACAAAATGATCGGACAAAAAATTTTCTTGTCCACATTTCGTGTCTAAACACAAATCTGGGGCCAGTCCACTAAAAACGTGTTAACTATTGAGGGCTGATATAACGCCTATGATTTGCGCCTGGCGAAATTTTGTAGAAAAATGGATTCGCAGCGGTAACACCTTGGGTTATTCTACGATACAATTGATATTGTTAATATTTTCCGTATTTGAGTGCAACATCAGTGCTGACTAATCGGACTGGCGTTTATTGTTTTAAATGAAATGAGTTAGGCAAATTTAGATTTTACCCCAATTTTTTTAAAAGCATAACAAAAATAAAACTGCAATACACAAAAAAAATTTGAGTTTTCCAGATTAAACAAAAAATGAAATGCATATTTTTCTTTTACACTAACTTATCCTACTAAGTTAGAAAAAATAGACCGAGTGAAAAAAATCTTGTTGCTGTTATTTTAGCTCCTCTGAACCACTGAAACATTATGTTACTATAAACTGTGTAAATCTGTTAAAATAACCATAAAATTTGAATTCAATATACTTGATTGATGATTTGAGTATAAAAATATTAACACAATTATAATGCGTACGTACAATGTATATAATCTAATACTAAAAAATACATAATTATAAATCAACTTTTATTGTTAATGCAGTAATAAATGCTGCCGCTAATGCAAAAATAAGAAATATTATCTCATTTTTCTTTGAACTTAAGCGCTCCTCACAAGTAATTAAAGTCTTCAATAAAAACGCGCTTTAATAAATTCAAAAGTAAACGTATAAGGATTCTAATATTATCATTAAAAATTCTATTATAAAAAAAAACAATATAATATATATTTTTTATTTTAATTTAACACTTCTTAATTTATTAACCCGATAAGAAGACTCTGGAAGCGGCTTCCGGAAAACTAGATGCAGGTAGGAGGCAGATCAGAGGCAGACAGAAGCAGTCAAAACGGCCTCGGAGGCAAGTATATAGATGGCAGGTGGTATTATCTCCTAAGTAAACATAATACATGTTATGAGGCAGTAGGCGACAACTAGAACTGTCTCGGAGGCAGGTATATAGATGGCAGGTGGTATATTATCTCCTAAGTAAACCATATTCATGTCATGAGGCAGTAGGCGACAACTGGAACTGTATCGGAGGCAGGTGGAGGGGGGGGGTAGCAAAATTTGCGATGAAGGGAGTTATGAGGCAGCTGAAAAACTGCCTTTCCAATTGAGGCACATTGAAACATTAGTTTAATTAATTTCAAGAACCGAAAAATTTGTTTATTTTTTACCAACTTTTTTTTTCGCATGTTTCGAAAAATCTTTATTCATGAAAATAAACTTTAATCTTTTCAATGTTTGGTTGAAAAAAAAACGACACTTACCACTTTTACCTTGATGAAATATTTGTTTTTATAGTTTTTTTTATAAATCTGTGTGGGAAAACTCAAAAAATGCTCCGATGATAATTAGAAAAAAAACGCCATTCAAACTAAAATTCTGTAAAGACAGTATGCCACATTCGGTAAGGCCGGTTTTGCTGCTTCCTACCTGCCTTAATTGTGCCTTTTTCTGCCTTCTACTTGCTTTCCACCTGTCTTCCACATGCCTCGTGGGCTTAGATTTAGGCTTTGCTTAGGCTTAGGTAAACGTTTTATCAATTTTTACTTTTGGCTCCAAGTTCCTAACTTACGGCTCCAAGTTGCCCACTTGCAGCTCCAAGATTCCTATTTTATTTTTGGCTTTAAGTTCCCTTTCCTCTCCATCAGTTCTATTTCCAAACAGGTGGTGGAGAACCTATGTTATTTTTTTTTGGTCAATGAAATGTTTTTTTTTTTCAATATTAAAATTATTTAATGTAATCGTTTAAAATATGACTATATACTATATAAGAATATAGTGTATTACATATAATTTTTTATTTAAACAAAATCTATTATAGATGTTGTTATTGTGGTTTGGAATTAGTTTTAAGTAACCAATCATAATTTAGAAATAATGATAGTAGTCTAATAATACTCCGGGTTCCCGCCGAATCAATGTAATTTCGGCCACCAGGTGTTATTTTTGCTATGCACATAATTATGAAATGAACTGTGTATGGCTTGATACATGACATGACGATCCATTCAGCCATACGCACTTTATTTTATAATTTTAGGCATGGCAAAAATAACAACCGGTGGAAAACTTAATGTAAATCAACTTTGTTGAAATAACAAATTATTTTAACTAAAAATTAGTTTAGTTAATATTTTAAATAAGTATAATTGCGCAGTTTACTTGTGCAGTCTTTTAAAATTTATTTGAATAGAAATTTAGTCAGGTGCTATTACTTTTTTTGCAGAACTAACTTTTAAAAAAGAGACACTTTGTTTAATTACTTTTTCGCGAATTATAAATAAGCAGTTTATTATAAGCTGAGTACAGCTGAGTATTAGCTCTGTTATGTTACTGTTCATTGCAAAAAATATCATTATAAACTAAGAGTTTCCTAAGGCTGGTTCATACTTACGACAAAACGTCTTTTGGAGAAAGTCCAAAGGACAAAATCCAAAAGACAACGTGTTCATACTTTTTGTCCTTTGGACTTTTCCTTTTGGATTTTGTCTTTTGGACTTTGTCCAAAGGACAAATTCTAAGTAGCGTTCCTACTTCGTTCAAAAGAAAAAGTCTAAAGGACGTTTTGGCTTTTCTAAAATTGTCCTTTGAACTTTGTCCAAAGGACGCTTTGTCATAAGTATGAACCAGCCTTTATCTGGAACACACGAGTCGTGTATCTAAAAATTGTTTTATTTTTTTCTGTTACGTGTTTCCACCTTAGTCTTTTGACCAAACTAAAAATTTTTGTACCTTTGAATTATGATTACCGTGGCAGCAAATATTACACACAAATAACTAGGGCCTACGTAAATGCACTACAATATTGTTGTAAATCTTGCTGACAGTTTTTAATAGATTCGAAAACCAAAATGTTAAAATTTCCGAATCATTTTTATTGTTAATTAATTGACTTGAGTTAACATCTTATCCTTATCCCAGCGATAATAAAAAGTACGAACTCATTTTTAAAATTTAATAGGGTAAGAAAATACAAAGAATGTTTTAGTAATTTTAGTATTTTTTAATAAAATTCTTTAATTCGACAAGTCAAGACTAAAAATCGGGTTTTTGTGACTTTTTTATATTAATATATTTTAATAATTTTATAGTTCCTTTTATGACAACCTAAATTAGAAACGAAAATAAACTAAATATATAAAAATTTAAACAGGTAAATTTATTAAAAATTTAGTTGTATCCTTCAATGTTGACGTTTCCACCATCCATTACACAATAGGGTAATTACTGGGGAGTACAAGTACAGGGTACACATATAAAAAGTTAAAAAAGACGGTGTCTAATTTTTCCACTAAAAAAAGATAATCCCAACTTTTATGTGGCATATTATCAGAAATTAGACAGGTTATAAAAATAAAATACAATAGTTCACACAGGAATGCAACAATCAAAGTTTATACAAATCAGTTCACATTGCAGAAATACAATACATACAAGAAACAATATAAATAACACACCAGCAATTAATATACCCGTTTAAAGTGGCGGTGCGGAGTCAAACTTTCTGTCTTCGATTTTGATACAAATTGCTCAATGGGTATAACAATTTACGCGTCAAATTATGCATTCAAAGAAAACGGCTATTTTCTACTTTAATTTTATACCTTGATCGTTAAAATTGGTGCAATATTTGTCGAAATATTGCGTTTTCCGTTCAAAAAACCCGCAATTTTTTGTTAAAAACACCAAACGACAGCAGTGATTTTGGAGTTTGCACAACCTTTCTTTCCTTCACTTTGTGTTTTTAGTAAAAAAATCAAGGGTTGTTTGTAGGAAAAACACAAATGTGTCGACAAATACTGTAATAATTTTAACGATCAAGGTATCGTATTAAAGAATAATTTAGCCGCTTTCTTTGAGTGCATAATTTGTAACCGAAATCGTTACACCCATTCAGCAATCTTTCACGTACAGAATTGTCAAAAAACGTCATTTTTGGGGGGTCATAACTCATAAACCACTGGAGATATTTTGTTGAAAAAACATTTTGTGGTCTATTGGGGCAGGGGTAAGGTTTTTACAAAAAATTATTAAAATCAAAGACAAAAAATTTGACTCCCCACCGCACTTTTAAACAAGGGATTAAGATGGTACAAACCAGGAGGTGTTTATTAGCTCCCAAATATTTGATGATACAAAGTAGAAAAAAAATAACAAGTCGTTAAAGTTAAAACAAGTCGTAAATGTAGCATTCAACCAAAATTAAACTCTTAATTTCCAAACTAAACTCTGACGTGATTTCCATTAGACCTTAGAGCAGACAACCAAAAGAAACAAAAAAATGCTTTATGTTATTAATGCTTATGCTTTGGGTTTACATACACAAAACAGAGGGCGGGATATACCCCCTGCGCATGCTTATTTCATTTTAAACTGTTAAATAATTTTTTGTTTAGACTTGTAAGAATCATAGAAATTAATGCTTCCTGTAAGACTATCTATCATAAAATTGTAATCAAATCTTAATCACTTGGGAAACATATGTGACTATTTCAGTAAAAGAGCTTATGTTTTAAAATAAATTAATGTAATTTTTACCAGAAAAATGTGGTCCTATGCTAAGTATATTTTTGACTTATGGTAAAAATATTGAGTTATGCAAATTTTTGTTTATGCATCCCTACGTTCTAGCTGCGGGGATAATCAAACTTTTTTGTAGTTACAGAAAAGATATATGTAAAGATTAAGAATATTTGTAAAATTTATCAAACAGTGCCCTGGCTTTAACTTCAGCTGTTGGTGGGTACATTATGCAAAATTCCATAAGCTATTCCTGTTTTTCTGTTTTGTTTCTCCTCATATAACAATCTATGAAAATATACAATGCATCACAAAATTTGAGGTGTAGCTAAAGTAAAAACATGGATGATGACAAAAATTTCAAATTTATACGAAATTGTTAATGCAAATAACTATGTTTTCATCATTGTATTTTGTCAATATAAACGGCAAATAATAGTATCTTTGTGCATTTTAGGAGTTAATTGTAATGTAACCAGTTATAATTATAATCAGTTGACGTGAATTTTAGCCAGCTCATTTTGTTTTTAATTTAATCGTAATTGTTATGCAATTGGCTTCATTTATTAGTTATAATTTATGCATTTGGCAACCATATTTTTTCACGGTATATGGAGTTTGACAGGTTTCATTAGGGACATTAATAGTTTTATCAACTATTTTTTATATTTACAAATTTTTCCGGTACTGATAAATGTAAATAAAAAAGCTGAAAAACATTTATATATATTTGGCCAATAGAAATAAGACATATATTGATAACATTTTGGCTACGTGAATTATTTACACAATAATATTACTTTTGTAAATCAATTTTTCTATGGAGAAAATATATGATCAAGTATTTTTTGTCCTTCATATATTTTCTGCAGACCAGCTAAATTTTGTTTTATAGTGAAGTATAATAGCTTATTTTTAGTTAAACATTTAGTTACTGATTTAGGTCATATTGACGGATGTGAAAACGGCATTATGTAAGAACGATATATAAAATTAAAAAAAGTTTTTCACAACATAGACAGGTGGTTCTGGAGAATCGTGTTCGAAAATAGTCGATAGTTTGTGTAAAAGTTAATTTTGTCTTTTAAAAGTTTGTCTTTTAATAAATGTATCGCGTGCATTGCGTGGTTCTCTATAAGCTAAACTTTTATGAAAGGCACATTATCAGTGTTTGTATGACTCCGGAGGTGTTGATTTATTCTGCAGCGATTACTTATAAAAATTAACAAAATCTGAAAGTTAACTTTTTCATCCAAAATCTATCACGGACGGTATAATAATGCAAGTCGAATTAAGATAAGTAATGAAATAATCATTTCTGTATTTCATACAAAAAATTATTTAGCGTATTTTTTGGTGTGACTGACTGCATAATTATTTACTTTTTAAGGCAAAAACTAAAGTCAAAATATTTTTTAAAATATTTTGAATTCGGAAACTTACAGTTTTAACTTGGAGCTGAAAATTAGGATTTTAGAGCCTTATGTTTGAGATCGTTTCCACATAAGCCTAAGATTAAACCTAAGTATTGTCTAATCTTATACTTAGAGTCCCAAATCTCATGATTTTGGCAAAAATTTAAGATTTTCTGTGTAAAGATAAAAGTACCACGTAGAAAAAATTGGTATGTTTAAATATTGTCAAAACCATGTCACTATTTTCAATAGTGTTTAAAATAAACTTATGGACTTTAACATTAGGCAACGTACGAAAGTAAAAACTCTAACACACTAAAATAACCAATTTTACAACGTATATTAATATTAGTTTTTTTATCTATTTTTTTTAACTGTTTTCCAATATATTTATATTTATATGTGTTTAAATAGGTAGATACAAGTCTAAGTGCAGTATTTTTACTAGCTTTTGTGGCTTTCCTGTCTTTGTATTTAGATGACAAAATAAAAATTGATTGATTGATTGATTAACTAAGCAAACTTAATGGTTGAACCTAAAGGTGTGGTGCAGAGTCAAACTTTTTGTCTTTGATTTTGATAACTTTTGTGAAAACCTTACCCTTGCCCCAATAGCCCACAAAAATTTTCCCAACAAAATATCTCCAGTGGTTTAGGGGAGTTATGACCCCCCAAAAATTGCGTTTATTTTGACAATTCTGTACGTGAAAAATTGCTCAATGGGTATAACAATTTACGTTACAAATTATCTACTTAAAAAAAGCGGCTACTTTTTACGTTAATTTGATATCTTGATCGTTGAGATTGGTGCAGTATTTATCGAGATATCGCGTTTCTCGTACAAAAAAACCCTGGATTTTTTCGCTAAAAACACGAAGTGAAGGAAAAAAAGTTTGGGCAAACTTCATAAATTTGCTACCGTCGTTTGGTGCTTTTAACGAACAAAATCGCTGCTTTTTTGTACAGGACACGCAATATTTCGACAAATACTGCACCAATCTTAACGATGAAGATATCAAATTAAAGTAGAAAGTAGCCGCTTTCTTGAAATACATACTTTGTAACGTAAATCGTTATACCTATTGAGCAATCTTTCACATACGGAATTGTCAAAAAAGGAAATTTTTGGGGTTCATTACTCCTGAACCCCTGGAGATATTTGTTGAAATTTTTTTGTGAGCTAATGGGAGCAGGGGTAAGGTTTTTAAAAAAATTATCAAAATCTAGACAAAAAGTCTGACTCCGCACCGCACCATTCATTAAGTTTGAAATAAATTTTCTTACATAAATCGTTGAATTTTTTAAAATACTAAATAAAATATATCAGTTTCAAAGCAATTTCCCAGGCTAAATAGTTTATAACGATAAAAAAAATTATATATTTATGTCCACACATGCCTGCGTCTGACAAAAAAATCATAGTTGTAATTATTAAATAGGTAAAAAAATAATGCGGTCTGGCAGCAAAACGATTTAGGGTCGATGAACCCGAGGGAACTTGGAGCCCAAAATAGGGAACTTAGAGCCATAGGTGGGGAACTACGAGCTCTAAGTTGGGAACTTAGAGCCAAAAGTAAAAATCGCCAAAACCTTTACCTAAGCCTAAGCGCCTAAATCTAACCCCAAACCAATTTTTTCTTAAAGGGTCCAAGTTCCCATTGCTCATGGCTCCAAGTTCCCAAAAAATTATGATGGCTCCAAGTTCCTTGCTTGTGGCTCTAACGACCCCGTACCAGCAAAACATGAATTTTGAAACGTTGAAATTTAGACAGCAGTCATATCAATGTCTGGCTTGGATTTTTGGCTCAGCTCAATTATAGGAATTATAATAATAATTATTAATTATAATTATAAGAATCAGCTCAAATTATAAGAAAACAACGGCGTTAAAAGCTTGGTTTTCAAATCAAAATAGCAAAACTTTTTTATTAATACCAAATAAAAAGAGGTTTTTAAATTAAATCTATATTTTAATCAAATACTTAACAATCCAAAATACAATTTATACTAAGAACACAGTCGTATAAATTTAGTGCGTTTTATTTAAGTTATTATGAAATTTATTGACACAAACCAGCCATTTTTTGTCTAGATTATATTTTTTTATTGATTTGGGAATCTTGGGCTCACCACATAACTTGTTTTTAATACATCCCAAATAGACTAAATTTTAAGCCCTAAAAACATACTACAGGCATAGGTTTGAAAAAACCCACTTTAAGTTTACATTTTAAAGCTCCAAATTATCTGTTTTTGATTTCAAAATCAAGTTCTATTTTTTTTAATTCCTAATAAATTTCGTTTTGTACACTTTAACTTCAACCTGACATTCGCCGAAGAAGCACGCTGAAAAACAAATGCATTTGTTACGTAATGTCAATACGGAGAACATCAGAGTTAGCGCAAAATTATGGGAACTTGCAAAATCAAAAGAAATTCCAATTTAAATATGTAAATAGAAATTTGGCTTAAGCTTACAGTTATGCTCAGGACTTAGGTTCAGGTTTCAACAGACGGTTCCAGATTCCCATTTGAGAACTCTTAAGGCTGGTTCATACTTATGACAAAACGTCCTTTGGACAAAGTCCAAAGGACAATTTTAGAAAAGCCAAAACGTCCAAAGGACGTTTTGGACAAGCCAAAACGTCCTTTGGACTTTTTCCTTTGGACAAAGTCCAAAGGACAAAATCCAAAGGGAAAATTCCAAAAGACAAGAAAATATGAACACGTTGTCCTTTGGATTTTGTCCTTTGGACTTTGTCTTTAGGACAAAGTCCAAAGGACGTTTTTACGCTGTATTTGTCCTTTGGACAAAGTCCAAAGGACTTTGTCATAAGTATGAACCAGCCTTTAAGGCTGGTTCATACTTAAGCCAATACGACTTTTTGACAAACCAAAACGTCCTTTGGATAAGCCGAAAACCGTCCTTGAACAAGCCAATACGTCTTTTGGATAGTCCAAAGGACGAAGCATGAACCAGCCTTTAAATTCCCATGTTTGCAATTTTTGTTTATTTTTTGCATCTGTATTTTTCTTGCATTATTACGATTCAAATCCTCGTAGGTTTTATAAATAGATCATGTGTAGTTAAATTTATGCGCCATTCACTTATTCTAAAACATAGCGTATCACTAGGGGATTAATTTATTAAATGTAAAATTAGTTTGCGGGCGTTATAGATCATGCATTGATACGCCAGTTATTTTAACTGCATTGATCATATCAAAAAGTGGAATAAAAGTATATCATGCGACAATTTTCGGCCGTTAATTAATTTCTTGGCTTATGCGAGTTTTTTTAAAATATGCTATAAAATTTTATAAGTTTTTATTTTGCACCATTTTTATTTTTTTCATCCTTCAAAGCATTGCACTATGGAGAATGACGACGGTTAATTCAATGTACACAAAGGTTTCAAGAAGAATTGAAAATAATTTTTATAAGACCGGAAAAAATGAGAAAGACAAAAATATGTACAACCAGCTGTTTTTTAAAATTGTTTTATGTTTATGTTATTTAAGTGTATTATGATATTTTTTTAAAAATCTTCTCGAGACTTTTGTGAACAGTGAATTAAAAGTCGTGATTCTCCATGAAAAACAACCCATAATTATTAACAATTTTGCATTATTAAACAGAAATATTTTGTATCACGTTTGATTGAGCTTACTTATCACATGATACGTAATAAAATGATACGGTGGTCAAAATAAGTACTAAGTTAGGTTACCCCAATTTTGGAAGCAAGGTATAACACATTTTTAAAAGCCATGGTACCCTCTAACACCGTGCATTTGTAACAATTCATTTCCCCTTTCAATAATGTATTTTGGTATATGTACTGCTTCTTTAACTAAACATAATAAATTTGAAAATGTCTGTTTTAATTCTTATTTTTCATAATATTATTTTTTTGAATCGGTTTACTGTTTTTTCAACTAATTATCAATTAATTATTAATTCATCAACGATCTCATATTTTGCTGTTACCCTGCAAATTTTTTTTGTAGCAAATTTACATTAACCTAACCATTTGAAAATATTTTTTTTAAAACTTCATTGTAACTTTATTTTAAAATTCTTAAGTATAAAAATAAAACAAACAGTAGCATTAAATAAACCAGTAGTTTCAAATTGCCTAAAAATATTTAATTTTAAATGTATTTTATCAGGTTAAAATTAGGAGGGGGCTGTAACCGTCGTTTTCGTAAAAAGTATGACGTGTAGGAAAACACGTGACGCAACTTAATAATGATTGGTTAAATTACCACTGACAATTTTTTTGGCATCTGCGTTTATTCTTCATAATCTTCTTGAGTGGTTATGGTTACGCACTTATGGTTCAGGCTGAAATATTTTAGTTTAAATCTATTTTAACTTTATTGTCTATTTTGATCGTCTATCTGTCTGTGTAATAAAAAAATTGGAATAATTTTTAGGTTTTTATACGGCCGTTTTTCGTGAACTTTTATATCTGTGCAGGTGTTTCTTTTTGCCAATTTAAAAATTTTTAACCAAATAACGCACCTCAGGGTTCCGCAGCTGTCTTGCTGACTATCCAGTCTTGAGATAAAAAGAATAGAAACTAATAATAAAAATTTTTTTTCTACATGTATTTAAACATAAAAATAGAAGAAATTTAAAACAAAATAATTGCCTGAGAAATATTACTAAATAAATTAGATATGATTATAATCATTATTTAATTATAATTTTGTACAAAAAAGAATTTTACATTTTTTTTGGATTTTTTTACTTTTGAATTGTTAACTACCATGTAACAAATTTGAAAAATTATACTATATTACTAAATACACAACGCTCTTTTTTTTAAGAAGAAGAAATATTATTTGTTGCAAAGATTACAACAAGGGTAACAGACTTACAGTACAACAAAGATAAAAGACAAGGAAAGGGTTAAACAAGCATATCACTATGACAATCCAACATTATAAGTTAATGTATATAAAGAAAGAACTGCTATACACCATAAATAAAAAAAATAAAAAATACAAATCAAGAGAGCCATTTATAACTACATAAATGAAAAAAAAATCGTAAAAAAACATTTAAGGCAAAAAAATTTGGTTTTTACTAATTAAATAAAATATAGGAAGAAAAAACTTACAATAAAAGTGTGTAAATGTAAATTAAACTAGTAGATTTAAAACTTTGATTTGGTAATTGAGAAAAAGCGAAAAATTGATGTGGACATTACATGATTTGCAATATTGAATTGATTAATTTTTGCAATTAAAATTATTTTGAAGCATCAAATCTGTAGCTTTTTTAATGGTAAAAATCGGCTTATTTTTCATATTATTATTTATATTATTATTCATATTATTATTATTTATAATTTTGGTCTTTTACCTCGTCTATGTACATACCTCTTGTATCAACTTTTGAATTTTACACTCTCATGTCCCCATCGTTTTTTATAAGGTAATCCTGGCGTAAATTTGGTTTTATTATGAAATTTAAAAAAAAATTAAACTTTGTTTTTGTCAAAAAGCCTCGGGTTTTTATTTGTATTTTTTAAATTTTAAATAAATTTTAAAATACAGAATTTTTTATTAAAAAAAAGAGCTTCTCCTAATTTTTGCTGAAAATAGTGATGCTCTCATCTGTACAACTTTTGTTAAACTATTTTCAAAATATTAAAAACATTTAGTTTTCGCTAATAAAATCGCCGTATTGCTTTATCAAGTTTGAGCTGCTATAAAATCCCTTTGAATCTTTAAATCCGGACTTTTAGCGAAAATTAAAAGTGACACGTGAGGAAAGTGCAAATAAAAGTCTAAAGAGCGCAAATTTTTTTGATTATAAATTTGTGTGGGTTGCCCGAACAGCTTATTCATGAAGATTCCTTTTGAATTGCATCTAATATTATATTATATTGAATTATAAATCCATCAAACACCAAGATTCAAATAGCTTCATAATACAAAAAAACATAATAAAAGCTAAAAACTTAAAGTTTATTTATTTCGCATAAAGCAGGATACGCAGGGCCGATGTTACTCAGCAATAATTGCGCAACCAAATACTACATATTACAATATTAACAAAGAATATTATCACAATGCAGTGTGTCTCAGCGGGGACTCGACCCAGGGACCTTCAGTATGCAAGACGTAAGATCTGCCACTGTGCCACAGCCTCGACAAAAAACACGTAAAAATAATAAAAAAAGAGTTTTAATATTTTATTACAAATATTTTTATTCCATCATAAAGTATAAACCCTTTGCGACTGTTATCGCAGAGCAGGGGTGGGTTGTTCAAAATTCGGCTTAACTTAAGGGGCCCCTTAACTAAAGGTACGTACCTTATCCACTAAGGGGCCCCTTATCTTTGGTTGTTCAAAAAAACTTAACACCTTAGTTTTTTGCATGTATTATTGGGCTGTTTTGTTCAAAAACGGTACCATGGTTGATTATATTTCCCAAAAATTGATAGAAACTTTAAATATATGTCAGACATTTTAATACTATATTACTTTGGAGCTCTTAAATTAAGCAATAAACCATTTTTTTGTTTAAAACTTTTTATAAATCCCATTAAAACTGCTGAAAACCAACAACTTTTGTGTATTTGTACAAAAAAGAAATGCAATAATAGCAAACCACAGAACAATAGTGGTTTACAAGTAGTTTCTGAACGAAAATGCATAAATGCTTAAAAATAAAATATTTAGGTAGATAAAACTTTTTTCAAAATTTTTTTTTCGGATTTTTCATTTTTATCATATTCAATATATGATATAAATTGCTTATTTTAGAAGCTTTTAGCGGAAAAAACCGAAAAAATTAAAATTTAAAAAGATAAGTTACCTCCAATAGTCAACTTAAATTTTCAACTTATCTCGGGATTTAAGATACGTACCTTATCTTTGAACAACGCAACTTAAGATAAGTAAATTAGCGAGTTTTGAACAACGCAAAGGTGGCCCCGAGTTAAGGGGCCCTTTTAGTTAAAGGGCCCCTTATCTTTTTTGAACAACCCACTTCAGCTTAAACGCTGGGTGTGTACGGCGTCTCGCGTCGCGTCTAAGTGTAAAGGCTGGTTCATACTTATGTAAAAACGTCCTTTGGACAAAGTCCAAAGGACGTTTTTACATACGTTTATACGCTGTGTTTGTCCTTTGGACTTTGTCCAAAGGACGTTTTTACATAAGTATGAACCAGCCTTAAAAGGGGACCAGCGGCGGGATCAGCAAGCACAACAGTTTAACATTGAGTTGCACTGACGCGCTACCACGTCCTCGTTTCAAACGCGCTTTTTGGCTTGAAAAATTGCGAAAGTATAATATTTTTATAAGAATTATTTGTTATTCATTCATTTTCGGAGGATAAAAATTAATTTTTAAAACAAGTAAATTAGCGACAATTGCAAGTGTGTTAAGCATTTATTGTGCACACATTTTTTTTGTTATAAAATGTTTTTTTTTAATTTTAGCATGTTCACTCCTAAAACCGGTACCTCGCACAGAGCTCCACTAATTAATGAAGACGATGATCAGGTAAAAAAATTTTTGGTTTATCGAACCTCCATAATGTAATTTAGCAAGAATTTTTTCATTGCAAATTTGGTATTTTTTCCCCATTGCATTAGGTCAATGAATAAAAATGACAACTTTTTAAGCTTTTGTTTTTTTGAATATTAAAGAACGGCTATCCAAACTAAAAATTAAGACTACAATTTGCAATTAGTTGCAAAGAAACAGACCAATTATAATAATGTTTTGCGAAAAATAGGCTATGTATGGTAGCCAAAAGCTTAAATTTTAAATAAGGTTCAATTTCGACCAATAATAAATAAATAGGAGTATTTTATGGGAAAATAGTGAGCAAAATGGTTTTTTATGGTATGTTCTTAATCCACCACTTCATAGTTTACCCGTTTGAAACTAATGTGTATTACAAAACTTATTGTTTGGAAGGACTAAATTAAACCGAAATGCCACTAAGTAGCGACAAATCAAAAAACGAACGTATTTTAGCAAAGTTCCCTGGAAAACTTTATTTTAAAATAATATAGCGTGTTCCAAACGGCCATAAAATTTTGATAATACATTATAACTGGAACTTTACCTTAATTTCGATCCACAAATAAGCAAAGTTTCATTTTGTAGAACTGCCACCCAGTCCATTTATAATTATTTGGAATGGCTTGAAATTTACAAAATCTTCTTACAAATGAAAATTAAGTGCTATTTATTTAATTTTTATTTCAAACTATATTAATTTTTTATAGGCACCTTGCACTGGAACTCGGTTTATACATGAAGTATGCAATATACATAAGCGTCACCATAATGGATAATTATCTTTCGTAGTAAGCAAATCAATCGATTGAAATTTCGCGCGATTTCGATCGGTTGATCTGTATACTACGAAAGATAAGTAGGAGATACAGTAATTATTTATTATGGTAACGCTTATGTATATTGCATACTTTATGTATAAACCGAGTTCCAGTGCAAGGTGCCCATAATCCTGTTTGTTTTTTATGAAGTACTTTGCAATCCATTCTTGTTTATTGCATTATTGTTATAATTGTTGCAAATGAAAAAATAAAAAATAAAATTAACATTATCAAAAAAGCAAATTGCAAATAGACTTATTATCATTGTAAGAAAAAGCAAAAAATAAAACGGTAATTTTTCAAATTAATATCTGTTTAATTATTTTCAAATTAATATCTGTTTTCAAATTGATTTTAAGCAAAAAACCTATGGCTTGTCAGATTTGTCGCTTCCAGAAAGCTTTCGGGTTTAGTTATTTAACTTGTTATATTTGTTTATGGTTTCAAATTAACCGTTATGGAATTATAAAACACACCACATACGAAACAAAAACAAAACCTGTTTTCCAAATTAAAAAAAATTGTCTTATTTCATTATTCCTGAATAAAACTAACCCAAATTTAAAAATTAAGTTTTTTGTTACATAGTTTTTAATCTGCAAAGTTTCATCAAAATCCTTCTACTATTAATTTATTTAAACCGAAATGCCATCAGGTAGCGTCAAATCAAAAAATCCATTTTTTTGCCAAAACACATTGAAAACTTGTTTTTGAAATAATAGTGTAGGGTGTTCTTAACGGCCTTAAATTACTTCTAATCTTTTGAAAATGCAAATTTTAATTAATTTCGGTCCATAAATAAGCAATTTCTAATTTTGGAAAACCGCCAAGCAGCCCATGTACAATTTTTTGGAATGGCTTAAACATTACTGAAACTAAAAAAAGTCCTCTTAAAATTAATAGCTAGGTGCTGTTTATTTAATTTTTGTATAAATTTATATTAATTATTTTTAATTCCGCTTTTTTTCAAAAATAACCGCAATTCATTCTCGTGTACTGCATTATTTTGCAGATGAAAAAACAAAAAAATAAAATTAACATAATTATGAAAGCAAATTGCAAATTGACTGGTCTTTTTAAAAAAAATAGAAAAAAAAAATTAAAGGGTCACTATGTTAAATGGGGGGGGGGGTTTGGTGTGGGGGTTTGGTGGTTCTTTTTGCTTCTTCTTCTTCTTCTTTTTTTTTTGTTCTTGGTTTTTTGTTTGTTTTTGGGTTAGAAGGGGATTTGCTTTCTGGGGCTCTTTCGTTTGGTCTTGCTTCGTTTTTGTCTATTGATAGTTGTGTTTTGGTGGTTGTGAGGTTATAGTGGGTTTTTTTGGTGGCAGAGAGTGGGCTCTGTTGCGCGGATCGGTGGTCTTTTTTTTTCTTGCTTCTGTGCTTTTGTTTTTTTTTAAATTTGTTGGTGGGGGGAGCGCGCGCGCGGTTTGGTGCAGGATTTCTGGGGTGTGTTTCGCAGCGCCCTATCTTAGAGACGTGGTTTTTGTTTCTGTTTTCTCTTCTTCTCTTTTTTTCTTTAGTTTTTGTTTGGGCGTTCGCGCCTATATTAGAGAGTGAGTCTTTGTTGGAGCGCCCTGCCCGCACTCTATAATTACTGGGTATTTTGTTTTATTCTCTCTTCTTCTTGTTTTTTTTATTTAAGTTGGCGGATGATTATACTGTCTTGCGCAGCTACTATGTTTGGCTTTTTTTTTTCAGTGGTCTAGCTTGATGTCAGAATAGAGCAGGAAAGGGGCGATTTTTCCGGGCCTATGTTGAGCAGGAGATGTGGACTCGTCTAGGATGGAGATTTGTGGCTATCGAGTTTGCTTTGGTTTGGCCAGCTGCTGTTCCCCAATAATTTCTCCTATGATCGTTTGTTTTTTGATCTTCCGCCTGTTGCTTTTGTTTGTGTGTCTTGAATCATTTCGCTCTTTGACAGCGCCAATCGCCTTTTTCTTATGTTGTCTCTGCCGCTCATATTCTTGGTGGCGGTGCTTGTGTGTTTTCGTTTCGTGAAGCAGTGCAATAGAAATTATGGTGTTTTGCTGCTTTGTTGTGCCGTTGGAGCTTGGCTGTAGGGCGCCGCTCGCTCAGGAGAAGCACGCGCGAAGTGGCAGGGTGTGGGGTGTTTCCGGTTTTCGAGCGTGGTTTTCCCGCTGTTTTCTGTAGTCGTTGCCTCTTTCTGTTTAATTCCCGGGAAATCGCTTTTTTTCCTGTCCTAAGATTTTTAAGGCTAGTTAATATATGTGTAAGGATTATTAAAACCAAACTGCAAAAACTTTCCTTGGAAGATTTGTCGCTTCCAGACAGCATTTGAGTTTAGTATACACGATTTTTAAATATAAAAAATAAATTCAAATGTTTTTTTTTGTTTTTAACATTGGCTTTATTGTTATTTGTTTATCGTTTGAAATGGTCGGATGTTGATAAATTTTTAAAAAAACTACTTGATGCGTGTAAATTCATATGGATACTGTAAGTTCTGATACCTGTTAGCCTGAATGCATAAAAAAATTGAATGGTCGACTGCGTGTTAAACAGTTGTTCTATGTTAAGCAATCAGCAGTTTAGATTTTTCATCATGTAAAAAAATTTACTGCAACATAAAATTCTTAAATAATGTTTTTTCAACGAGATGATAAATATTTTACGTTTTTTTGTTTAATGCGACGTGTGAATAATTTTACATGTTAAAACGTGAAAATATTTTGAATAATTTTAATTATTCAGCAGTATTTTGTGGAAACTAAATTCAAGTAACTGTCGATTCTTTGGATGCATTCAAGAAGTTTTAAAACTGACTTAAGCGCTCTTTTTGAGCCTTTAAAGTCATATCAAATAGCTATGTTCATTGATATTTTGTTACAATTGTAATTCATATTGGCGGCAATTAAGTCGCAGATTTGATGTTGATGATGAAAAAAAAATAGAAAAAAAGAAAAAAAAAAGAAAAAAATGAAATGATAAAAACAGTAGAATTAAACTATGCATAGACTATGCTTAGTATAATATTAATTCTGTTATCTGATCAATAATTAAATTAATTAATGAAAAATTTCATCTAGGAACTTTGCGTTTAGAACTTCTTAGTGTGTAAACGCACAGTTAAAATGTGGAATAATAGACATTATTATGTGGAAAAGTTTCAGGTGGATTATTCAAAAAATCTTAGACTATTCCTTAGGTCGTAATTCGCAGTAGATATTTTTACATGCTGAAAAACACTATTGCTTAACATACAATTAAAACACACACAGTCGCACTATTATACATTATTGATGCTATTTAAAGTAAGGTTCATTTAAAAAAATTAAAATGCAAATCTAAAAAAATGCTTGAAATTCTATAATTTTTTAAAAAATAAATACCCAAAATAAAAAAAAAATCATTTAATCAAATTAAACTAATTTTACAGTCTCATGATATTAAAATAAGATAAGATTATTTTGGGATAAGATAAGATAAGACAGGAAACTCTGGGATACAAATGGGGGGACGGTATGTTTTGAGCTGTAAGTAAAAAACGTTGAGCCGTTGGAAAATTTTGAAAAATCGAAGCTACGAATAATAGGAATTTGAAACTTTAACTCAAAAAAATTTATTCTATTTTTGATCATGATTTTTCATTTTTGTAGTTGTATGAAATGCGTATCGAACTTTAAATTTAGTAAGACAGTTCATCGATGTTTTAAAACCTACTATCTATGTATAAAAATTTCATTGAAACCAGTTTTATATTTATTTATTTAAAAATATAAGAATTACAATTTTAGATTTATTTAGTTTAGTAAAACAAAGGCAAAACGAAATCCAAAAAAATGATAATATCTAAACTGTTTATAGATATTACAAATTTTTGCACTTATTTAAAATTAATTCCCCAGATTTTAAATATAGTTTTTAATTTAACAGTCATCTTTTTTCAAATCGATATAAGAATTTATAAATATAAATTTTTAAAGTTTAATAATCAGACAAATATTTTATAAATTACTCAGACATTAAATTTTTTAATTATTTCTTTAGTAACTTGAGGTGAACTTGCATAAAACTAAAAAAGCTGTTGATTACTATTTATATGTTCAAATAACAAATTCTTAAAAACTTAAGAGGTTCTTTTCAATTTTTTTGTCTTAAAAACCGTTTATTTTCCAGAAACAATAAAGCTACGTGCAAATAGAAAATCTAATATGTATGAGGTAATAACAAATAACTCTAATTTTATTGAATATTTGCTCAAACACCATTCTTAGACTTACGTCAAAACCGTAAGTTCAATGATTTATAAATTTTATAATTAACAGTCATAAATTTGGAGTTGAAACACTCCATGGCATATAAAAATGCATTTATTACTTATTCTTGTTAAAATCTATACTTGAAAACAAGGCAATTTTTTTTCATAAATAGATTACTTGTGAATCTGTGTCAGGTTTGATTCACCTTAATTTTTTAAAATAAACAAAAAATTGAAACTGTACTCATACACCACATACTTAACGTAATTAAAATCTGTTCAAATATATTTGAAACTCAAAAAAATTTTCAGGTAAGCATATCTTGTTAACAGTATGATAAAAGTAGACGATAAGTATATCAAAGTATAGCTACTATTAAGTTCTATACCTTAAAAAACTTTTGAATAAATCAACCGTTAATTAGCGATATTTGCTCATCTTTAATTTTTTCCATTCCCAAGTAGTTTTGAACAGACTTTAGTTTTTTTTTTAAACAATCCTTCAATAAAATAACTTCTATATTCAACACCAGCACAATGTCAAAAAGTTATTCAATTTCACCAAGCAATCGAGAGAATATAGATTATAGATTTAAAAGTTTCTTACTTCTGCGTTTCAAAATTTAGAACCACATGCCTATTTCGAGTTCCTTCCATATTTCAATATTTTTTAAATTTAAATATCCCAAAAAATCCTGGGCCTCCTGGTAAGCGCCTAAAACTATAGTAATTTAATTTACTATAATTTGCAATGGGTTCTTGTTATAATCAATTTTTATTATGCACCTAATTGCAAAATTATATTTACATATTGTTTTAAACATAAATTTAATTAAAATTTAAAGTATAACAACCTGCATTTAATAGCTATAGACAGTTAATCGTTTACTCGACGAACTAACTAACTAACTAAAGTATATCATATCATAGTTTTTTTACAATTTAATTGACGATAGTACTGAAGAATTAAAATAATTAAAAACGTAAAATTCTACCTTAATTCTGACTTGTAACTTTAACAAATTCAAAAAATGACACTTAGACACACAAAAAAATGAAAATTATACCAAAGCATTGCTTTTGCAACTATTTATAACTGATGACCTTAGTAATATAGTAATTTAGTTTGACGACCCAAAGTAGAAACGAAAATAAGGAGGCACTGAAAAATTTAGACAGCTAAATTTATTGAAAAAATTGGCCGACACAGGAATTGAACCCGTAACCTCCAAAGTCGACTCTGGGGTGCTATCCATAACCCCATAGAACGGACAACGAAAGCGGAAAAATAATCGCCTTTTATTAACGTTTGCACTTTGGGTTTTCACGGAAGGGACACAATGTCACACAGCCATTTCTTAGTAATTTTGGGACTATTAAGTACTTATTATGATAATAGTATTGTGTTTTGTTTAATTTTTCAAATTACAGATTTTCTCTTAAAATTAATTATTGTTAGGTTGTGGACGAGGTACACGGAAGAAAGCCCAAATCTCAACCCTTGGATGAAAATCTCTACTCATATGAAATCGACCCTCTTTCTGTGGGACGCAACAAAGTTTTAACGGTAAAATGTTTGATTTGGCATTCTGTCTAAAAAGATAAATAAATATATATGTATAACTGGAAGTTAAATTAAAGTTTTTGAGCTGCTATTACATATTTCGTTTTTTCGACAACTGTGTGCACAATAAACTAATTAACTAACTATCAATACCTTTTATAATTTTTGTTTATTTTTAGACACTAGACAAATGCTTTTGTTGCGCTTGCTGCTGGAAAAGATGGCAAATTGCAATCTTGGCTAATATAGGATTCATAATTGTCTTTGGTATCAGAATCAACTTTGGGACGGCCAGGTCCCGTTTGGCGCTCAATTACACAGATCCAGACGGGGTTGTACATGTAAGTTATATGATTTTCTGGACATTTTTCTGGAAACCTTGCGCTCTGGAGAAGTCTTATAACAAAAAATTTTGAAAACCAAATACAGTACCGAAAATTCTTTCAAAACTGATGAATTTAATTGCTTGATTTCTTTAAAAACTTCTCTCTGCAGAAAATAAAGAGTACCAATTTAATTTAACTGTATACTGCGTTTTCTGCTAAAAAACCGTCTTATGATTTAAAGACATTTAAACTTATTCAGAAGAAAAAAGCTTTTAGCGCTTTTACCTTTTTTTACATAAATTCTTTTTTCATGTAAAAATTATTCTTGTTTTTCTAATTATTTTTTTATTAACTCATTAAATTTTTTTTTATCAAGTCATTATAAACAACGTGTAATATATTAAGCATACACTTGAATCATAAAATTTGCCTATTAAATCATGAACATAATATATCAACGATTTTTTATTATATTACCTACTGGTACTGCCATACTGACAAAGATAATAGGAAACCGAAAGTTTTATTAGCTGCCACCAAGAGATTTTCGAATTATAATTATAAAAGTGACAGAAGGCGATAAATTTTGTTGCTATATAGTTTAATATGTTAAACTATATAGCAACAAACATTTATATACTTAGGTCCTTCATTGAAAAACAAATAAATTAATTAAAAACAAAAAAATAACAAGCAAGAAAAATATGCAGTCAGGAAAACATTGAGTCAGGCATATGAGCAAACAAAAAAAGCAAAAAAAGCAAACCCAGAAAAAACAAGAAATATTAATGTCAAATAAAAACTATGACTTAGAATATTTCTGGAAACAAATAAAACCATATAAGGAATTAAATAATTTTTAATCCTTAATTTATTCAGTCACAATTATTTCAGAGCAAACAACATTTTTTGAGGATAAAAATTTAACTTTTATTTTGAAAAATAACCATAAAAAATTTTTTACCATAGTTTTAACAAAAACACACTATCGCATCGCAGTACCAATCATAAACCGAACATTTCAAACAAAGTTTATTATTAAAAACTGTTTAGGAAAAAATGTATGACTGGTCTTCAGATCAGTTGGGTGTAATGGAAGGCTCATTTTTCTATGGTTATATAGTTACCCAGTTGCCTGGAGGATTTTTAGCAGCAAAATTTGCACCGAACAAGTAAGTGGTCAAATTAAACTCGCTTTTAAGGCATGCGTGTCAGCGTTGCATGCATATTTTGCCGCATTCGTAAACCTTAAGTCCATTTCACACTAGGGTGGGAATGCCACCGGTGGGAATGCCACCGGTGGGAATGCCAACGCCATTGGTGGTAATGCCACCGGTGGCATTGCCACCCCTAGATTCACACTGGGGTGGCATTGCCACCGCTGGACACGCAATTCCAGCATTTCGTTCGCGTGTAGAGCCAAAAAAGTTTGGTAGTTAGTACATACTTTTTTACATTATGATTCTAAGTATATTGAAGATATTGATATTCTTGTATTGCTTGTACTTCACAAAAGACATAAAAACTCGCAGAAGATGGTGAGTATGTCCTATTTTTCAGCGGCGCAAACAATAGGAAGAATTTCACGCTTTAGTTCAAGAAATAAGACTTCAAGATCATGTATATTTTCATGACTGTTTTCAAATTTGATTGACTGCTCAATTTGATTGTTTGTTTTCGCAGAAACAAACTTAAAAGTTTTCTTTTTAATTAAACATAAATGATTTTGTTTTTTGGTTGTTTAATAACCCGTCATACATCCAATTCTAACCCAAGGCCGTGCATTTAATTATATTAGAAACTGCGCAGCAAAAATTTGCAAATCTTTTATAAATGCATAAAATTTGCGAATTTGTATTAAATTCAAGCACTTTTTTATACTTTGTACATACGTGTGTTTAAATTCGTAAAAAACTACTTAAAGTTTATTTTTCATAAAAAATCATTTGTTTTTTCTAAATGTTAGGTTTTTCAATAAAACCAAACTTTTTTTAATTTTTTTATACAATGCCCACGCGTTTTTCTGTTAAAACCGTAATATTCTTCATTGATTTTTTTAAATGCGTGCGTTCCCACGCGTTTTTTTTTGAAAGAGCTGCAACCGGTGACGGAGTTGTGGATCGAATGCAACAGCGGTGGTAATGTCACCTCGTGCCACCTCGAGGTGGCATTGCCATCTCAGTGTGAACACGTCCTATGTTTAACGTTTAATGTTTAACGGTAGCAATGCCACCTTGCGGTGGCATTGCCACCTCAGTGTGAACCGGGCTTTACTCTACCTAAGTCTTCTTGCTCTTCTGTGCAATACTTTTCAATTATCTCGTGCAAAAGCACTGGAATATATACACAATATAGTTTTTTAAACAACTACCCAAATACATTGCCCTGAAGAAAATCAAGTATTTTTGTATTGTGTATGAATACAGTAGAGTAGTTTTTTACGACCTTTATAATTTATAAAAGTATTTTATGGAAAGTTTCGTGCAATGGTGAAACTGAAATATAAGATATTAAAGAAACGGAAAACAAAATATAAAGCAAAAAATCGTACTTATGAATCGTGTTTAAATGTTTTAATTTAACTAAATACTATTGTACTACCACATGTAAATTCTACTACCACATGTAAAGAATATTCGTTATAAAATTTTATTCCAATAGTTAATATAATATATGATTAGAGTAGTATTTAAATTTACGCATTTAAATTTTTTTAGGATGACACTTTATTGCATTTAGTTTTTTGTTGAGTTTTGTATTTTTTAAAGTAAAATTCAGTTAGATATGGTGTAAATCAAACATATTATTGATTTTTCTTGTTATATTTCTTTCCAATAGACCAATAATAGTAAGAATTATTGAAAAATATAGCATCAAATCCTTAAAAAATTTTTGTCAACAACCGTGTAAAAAATTCATCACAATTAGGGTTGGTTCATAATTATGTAAAAACGTCCTTTGGACAAAGTCCAAAGAAGTTTTTACATACGTTTATACGCTGTGTTTGTCCGTTTTTACATAAGTATGAACCAACCCTTAGGATAACAATACAACCAAACTTATCCACCAAATAGTGCGACAGATCAGGATGCTTAAAGGCTGGTTGATACTTCATCCAAAGTATTTAAAGGATTCAGTCCAAAGAGAAAGAGTTCCAAGGGCAAAATCCGAAAAAATTTTAAGCATCGTCAAAATGACAAGTTTAAAAGACTTTTTTAAAGCCAAAATTGTTCTTTAGATAATGTGAAAATGTTCTTTGAACGATTTTAGGGAGTTTTTTTTGGACAAAGTGGAAAAGCTTTTTTAAATAGTTTCAAAAAGACAGTCTAAAACGTTCAACGCTGTCCAAAACTCAATCTGAAACAGTTTTACTTTGTTTAATTTTTCACAACGCACTTTTGGATTGTCCAAAAGATAACCTTGGATTGTCCGAACGACAAGTTTAGATTGTCAAAAAAACACATTTAAATTGGCTAAAGGACAACATTGGTTTTTCGAGAATCGTCCTTTGAATTTGGTTTTTTGAACTTTTCCCCTTGAACTTTGTTTATTGGACTGTCCTTAAGGCTATCCTAGTGTCCTTCAGAAAAAGTATGAAAGGCTTAAACACTGTGCTTTGGACATTGTCCTTGGGACATTTTGAGCGAAGTATGAATCAGTTTTAAAGCCATACAACTTGCAGTGCTAAAAAATCAAAAGCTTGAAGCTTGAAAGAATTAACATAAAAAAGGTGCTTAGAAGTAATAAAATAACATTTTGTAGATTATTCGGTTTGGCGATAGGTATGGCTTCCTTTTTCAATCTCTTCATGCCCAGTGCCTGTCAGTCTGGTGTGGGTGCTGTTGTCATAGTTCAAATATGTCAAGGACTTGTTCAGGTATTACTGATAGCATATTTCTTTGTATGACTTTTTATTTTTTTTATTTTTAATGATCAAATAACAGAGCTATTTACTATATGCATAGTTTAATTCTACTGTATCATCATTTCATTATTATTTTCTTTTTTTTTCATATTTTTTACCTTTATTTTTTTTATCAAAAACAACAAAATTTGCGACTTAATCGCCGCCAACATGAACTATAATTCCAACAAAACATCAACAAAACTATCTGAAATGATTTTAAAGGCTCAAAAAGAGCGCTTATTTAAGTCGGTTTTAAAACTTTTCTTGAATGCATCCAAAGAATCGACAGTTACATGAAAGGGAGTAAATTATTCCAAGGTGTAACCACCCTATTTGCAAAAGAAAATTTTCTCGCATTAATTTGGCTTTCTTCAACTGCCAATTTAAAAGGATGACCACGGCTGGGCTACAGGTTAAACTTAAAAAAATCATTGGCTTGCAAATTGTTTAAGCTATGTATAATTTTAAAGCACTCATATAAATCAATTTTGTCTCTTCAGTCCTTTAATCTGTCTAAACATAGGTAATCCAGCCTTTGTTCATAACCAACAAGTAACAACTTGCATTTATAAAACAACCTCCTAGTGAAATTCTGTTGTACTTTTTCCAAAATGTTTATATTTTTGGTAAATAAGGGTTCCAAACTCTACTAGAGTACTCCAGAATTGGTCTAACATAGGATTTATACGGTTTGAGAAGATTATTTCTAGAGTTTGAGTTGAATGTTCTAAAAATTAGTGATGTCACTCTCATTGCTTTTTTTGCTGTGATTTCACAGTGTTTAGAGAATTTCATATCATGATATATAAATACCTAGGTCACGCACCGATTTTGTAGTTACAAGTACATTATTACCAACCTTATATTTACAAATTAACTCTTTGCTATGATTTCTAATATGAAAAACTTCACATTTATGATCTGATAATTGCAATTGCCAGGTTTTGACCAGCTGTATATTCTATCTAAATTTTCTTGAAGTCTTAAGGTTTGAATGTGGTAGTCTTTAGATGAAGATTTTGCAAACAACTTTATATCATCTGTAAAAAGCCTAATTTCTGAGTGCTTAACACAATCAACAATATCGTTAATATATATAATAAAAAGAAATGGACCCAAAACAGAACCCTGAGGAAATAAAGTTTTTACAAGAAAAGATTTGGATACTGAGTCATTAATTACAACTTTAATATCCCGCCCAACTAAAAATTATTTTATCGATTTTAAAAATTTACCAGAAACACCATATTTTTCTAGCTTATATATCAATTTTTGATGTAACACGGTGTCAAAGGCCTTTGCAAAATCCAAGTATATGACATCGATTAGAAGTTTATCTTTTAGTGCCTGCGTCCACTCATTAAAAGTTTCCAATAGCTATGTTATTGTAGAACTTTTTGCCATAAAACCATGTTGAAACTTGACAAAATGATATGGAAAAAGACAAGAAGTTCTTCTTTAACAAGTTGCTCCATTAGTTTACAAGAAAAAGATGTAAGTGGAATTGAACGATAATTTTCTTTTAGGCTTTTGGTGCTTTTTTTTAAACAGTAAGTTTAATAAAGCTATTTTCCAATCAAGTGGTAATTCTCCAAAATCAAAAGACATCTGAAAAATTATTGCCAAAGGTTCAGCAATAACTTTAGCCAAGCGTTTTAAAAAGTAAGCTGGAAAACAGTCAGGTGTTCAAGACAATTTGTTTGGGAGCTTTTTTAGGGCTTTAAATACCTTGATTGTGGTAAATACCATGTTGTCCAACTTCCCAATATTTAGTGGATTAAAATTTGGTAAAGTATCATCATCATTGGTAAAAACAGAAGCAAAGTAATTACCAAAAATTCAACTTTTTCAAACTCTTCAGTTACAAAAGACCCATCGTCTCTTTTAATTGGTGGGATAGTTTGTTTTGTTTTAATTTTACTACGAAGAAAAATGACTGAAATTCAAATGTACACAAAGGTCTCGAAGAGGATTTTGCATAGAAAAAAAGGCGATATAAAACGGACGCCAAAAAATACTTAAAAATTTCTTACACGATACAATTTTTGAACACAAAACATGAAATGGTAATTATAATACGCTGTAGAATAATGCCCCATAGAATAAACTAAATAATAATTATAAGATTTTTTAATAAAAGGTAGATTTCCATCCAAATTTACTCCCTCATTGCACCGCTCCAAAATATTTTTTCAATTTAAAATTAAACCCTTTTTTTAGTTTTTAACGGAAAAATGTAGGAGTTAAGTTGAGAGGAGACGTGTACATGTTGTTAGCCAGTTTTCTCCATGCTGTATTCAATTTTTGCATGATAATTGCCCTTTCATATTTTTTTGTTCGAAAATTATTTTCGTAAGAAATTTTATGGTATTTTTAATGTGAGGTTTCATTCGCCTCCTTTTTATTAATATTATTTTACAAAAATTTCTTCAAAACCTTTCTGTACATTTAAATTTTCTTTGTAATTTTTCATTAAAAATTTATAAAAATTGTTTAAACTCCCTAAATTTAGAATTTTTGTTTCTTTATTAGTGTTAAAATCTCTAACTTTATTTTTCTATACTTTGCAAATTTTTTTGTACTCTGATCTTGATTTTTCATCAATATTACGCTTATGCCAAAGTTTTTTCTTTTGATTTTGTAGTTTTTTATATAAATTGGATATTGTACAATTTTTTTCTAATTTTTTTATATAATTTTTTACAAGGGACATGTCTATTGATTCCTAACAACAAAATATCCTTGAATTTCTGCCAAGCGTTTCTACTGTGCCACATTCCTCAAATAAAACTTTCCAGTTGATAGTAGATAAGTACAAACTTAGCATATCATAATCTGCTTTTAAAAAATCAGGTATGTAGATATTTTACTGTGCTAAAATTTTGCACATACCATTGGGTACTAATTAAAATAAAGTTTTTTGGATATTAAGCTAAATTTAAGTAACCAAAATGGTTTTTAGGATTAACTTTAATAGCCATGAATCGCAGGATCGTTTTTATAGAAAATATTAACCATGTCTAAATTGTTAATAGTAAGATTACAACAAAACAAACTATCCCACCAATTAAAAGAGACGAAGGGACATATGTAACTGAAAACTTTAAAAAGTTGAAATTTTTGGAAATTCTTTTGCTTCTGTTTTACTGATGATGATAATACTTTGCCAAATTTTAGTTCACCAAATATTGGGAAGTTGGACAACATGATATTTACCACAAAAAAGGTATTTAAAGCCCTAAAAAAACTCCCAAACAAATTGTCTCGAACACCTGACTGTTTTCCAGCTTACTTTTTAAAACGCTTGGCTAAAGTTATTGTTGAACCTTTGGCAATAATCTTTCAGATGTTTTTTTAATTTTGAAATATTACCACATGATTGGAAATCAGCTTTATTAAACTTACTGTTTAAAAAAGGCACCAAAAACCTAAGCGAAAATTATCGCCCAATTTCACTTACATCTTTTTCTTGTAAACTAATGGAAGAGCTAGTCAAAGAAGAACTTCTTGTCTTTTTCCATATCATTTTGTCAAGGTTTCAACATGGTTTTAAGGCAAAAAGTTCTACAATAACACAGCTGTTAGAAACTTTTAATGAGTGGACGCAGGCCCTAAAAGATAAACTTCTAATTGATGTCATTTACTTGGATTTTGCCAAGGCCTTTGACACTGTGTCACATCAAAAATTGTTATATAAGGTAGAAAAATATGGTGTTTCTGGTAAACTTTTAAAATGGATAAAAAAAGTTTTAGTTGGGCGGGAAATTAAAGTTGTAATTAATGACTCAGTATCCAAATCATTTCCTGTAAAAAGTTCAGTTCCTCAGGGTTCTGTTTTGGGTCTATTTTTATTTGTAATATGTATTAAAATATTGTTGATTGTGTTAAGTACTCACAAAATAGACTCTTTGCAGATGATATAAAGTTGTTTGCAAAATCTTCATCTAAAGATTACCATATTAAAACCTTAAGACTTCAAAAAAGATTTAGATAGAATACCCAGCTGGTCACAAGACTGGCAATTGCAATTATCAGATCATAAATGTGAAGATCTTCATATTCGAAATGATTTATTTATTATTTATAATTCACATAATGCAGGACACAGCTAAAGCATTTTAAAAAATAATCAAATCATTTAAATCATAGCAAAGAGTTAATTTGTAAATATAAGCATGGTAATAACGTACTTGCAACTACAGAATCGGTGCGTTACCTAGGTGTTTATATATCCCATGATATGAAATTCTCTAAACACTGTGAAATCACAGCAAAAAAAAGCTATGAGAGTGACATCACTAATTTTTAGAGCATTCAATTCAAACTCTAGAAATAATCTTCCCAGAGCATATAAGTCCTATGTTAGACCGATTTTGGAGTATGCCAGTGCAGTTTGGAACCCTTATTTACAAAAAGATATAAACATTTTGGAAAAAGTGCAACAAAATTTCACTAGACGGTTGTTTTATAAATGCAAGTTGTTACCTGTTGGTTATGAACATAGACTGGATTACCTAGGTTTAGAAAGATTAAAGGACCGAAGAGACAAAATTGATTTATATGAGTGCTTTAAAATTATACATTGCTTGAACGATTTGCAAGCCAATGATTTTTTTAAGTTTAACATGCAGCCCACCCGAGGTCATACTTTTAAATTGGCCATTAAAGACAGCCGAATTAATGCAAGGAAATTTGTTTTTGCAAATAGGATGGTTACACCTTGGAACAATCTACTCCAATCTCAAGTAACTGTCGATTCTTTATATGTATTCAAGAAAAGTTTTAAAACTGACTTAAATAAGCGCTCTTTTTGAGCCTTTAAAGTCATATCAGATAGCTATGTTTGTTGATAATTTGTTAGAATTGTATTTCATATTGGCGGCAATTAAGTCGCAGGTTTGATGTTGTTGATGAAAAAAAAAGAAAAAAATAGTAAAAGAAAAAAAGAAAAGAAAAATGAAATGATGAAAACAGTCGAATTAACTATGCATAGACTATGCTTAGTATAATATTAATTCTGTTATCTGATCATTAATTTAAAAATTTAATATTTGGAAAATTACTAAATATATATGTTAAATTTATTCAAAACTTATGTTTAAGTACAACGTAATTGTAGATTGAAATTTAGGGTGTCAGTTATCCGGCCATGCATGGTGTGTGGAGATATTGGGCTCCGCCAATGGAAAGGAGCAAGCTGGCCACCACAGCTCTGACCGGAAGTTATGCGGGTGCTGTTCTGGGTTTGCCGCTTTGCGCCACTTTGGTCTCTTACGGCAGCTGGCAAGCGCCGTTTTATGTCTACGGTAGGTCTTCTATTAAACAAATTACTGAGTTACTTCTTTGTACCATTTTGTTTATTCCTATGTGATTAACAGGGTATTAAATTTACCTTAAAATCAGTTATGCTGCACTAAAACTAATAATGAATCCAGATGACGAGTAGTGTAAAACAGCGTCTTGAAAGAAGAAAAGAGGCTAGCTGGTCTGACAGATAATCATTTTTATTAGAAAAACAAAAAAAATATGTGTAGACTTTTGATGTGCAGATATAGTTTTATGTCGTTGCGTTTAACTAAATGTAAACTAATGTAAAAAAACGTCTGGTGTGTTTTTTTTTTTTTTTTTTTTTGTTTTTTTTTTTGGGTTGGGGGGGGGGTTTTTTGTGGTGGTGGGGGTGTTTGGGGGTTTGGTTTTTGTTTTTTTTATAGGTGGTCGGTGTTTGGTGGTTGTTTGCTGTGGTTTAGTTGGCGGTGTGGGGGTGGTTGTGCGTTCGGGGGGGGGGGGCCGGGGAGTTGCACATTTTTCGGTATATTATATATTTTTGTTAAAACCATGATTATTTTTTTGAAAATACAATAATCCATCTCAGCTCTAAGAAAACAAAAGAAAACTATAAGACTTGCAAAGCAAAGTTATTTTTTGCACCATTGGTGAAACAAGTTTTAAGCATCATAATGTAACTGGGGCCAAAATTTAACTATATAAATCAAAATATAATCAGCCAAGAGCTTGAGAAATAAAGCTGAATGTCATAATATCTTGAAGTATCTGAAAATAAATCTCATTATTATTTCCGACATCATGCCACTCACTAAAATCCCTGAAAGAGATAAGACCATTGACTAATATCTTATGCCAGCAACACAGTGCTGATATAAAGTTTTAGGCGGTCATATAGAATATCCATAGCCAGCCCACCTCTGCTAAAAAATTAGAACAGTAATGCAATGTAAAACAACGATAAAACTTTAAAACTATTTGCAACAAAATTAAATTTTTTCTAAAGGAATTAAATTTCTGTATTATAATATCTACTGTATTATAATATTTTCTGTATTATAATATTTTCTGTATTATATAACATTTCCTGTATTATTTAAATAATAATATAATCAGGCGCTAAAGGGTAATTTATTTAACAGTATGAATTGTGTTTAAAGTGTTGTTGTTTGTTAAAAAAGTGTTATTATATTTTTGTTTTTTAAATTTTTAGGCGTTGCGGGAATAATATGGTCATTTTTTTGGTATTGTCTCACATTTGAAAAGCCTGCTCTGCACCCAACCATTACTGAAGAGGAAAAACTACATATCGAAAAAAGCATTGGAGAAGTTTCTACATTACAACCAAATGTTAGTCATTTTTTCAAATAATATATTACACAATATTTTAATAAATTCAGTAACCTTTTTGTAATAGGTATTGTCACATATACCGATTTGTTTTAAACCCTCAATATTTTTAAAACCTAAGAAGTTGTTTTTTATAACTGAGACAGACTGCCCCATATGACTGCCCCAAATGTTTTTATGGTGTATTCTTAACCCACCTCCAAACTCATATCAAAATTTTTTGCTGGAATAATTTCTGGTACGGGGCTTTTAGAGCCAAAGCAGGAGGGGAATTTGAGAGGAGACATGAGAAATGTTTTGGGAACTTGGAGCCACGAGCAATGGGAACTTTGAGCCTTTAAGAAAAAATTGGTTTGCGGTTAGATTTAGGTTTCGCTTAGGCTTAGGTAAACGTTTTAGCGATTTTTATTTTCGGCTCCAAGTTCCCTCCTTACGGCTTCAAGTTCCCCACTCACGGCTCCAAGTTCCCTATTTTTGGCTCCAAGTTCCAGCTCCAAGTTCCCAAGGCTCCATTGACCCTAAATCTAATTTCTCAGCCAAGGATTTTTTCATTTAGTTAAAATTTTTGGGTAAGTAAGAGAATGAAGTAGTTAGAAGTTGGAAGTAACTTGAAGTAGGAGGTTTTAATTGAAATTTTAAAAGTTATCTTTAATTAATTATTTTTAACTAAGTTCCCTTATCGTGCAAGGTCGCTTCTCTAAATTTTAACTTGTAAAATCATGGGTGGCGCGGGAGCGCCACGGGGCGATTTAGCCCCGTGGCGCCGCGCCAACCATTATTTGCGAACGTGGGTAAATTTTGAAATTTAGAACCTTCTTTTTCTTTTTCTTCTTCTTATTATTATTATTCCAACGCTCCATCCTTAAAAGCGATATTCCTCATTCGTTTCTGATTGATCAAAAATTAACATGGGCTCATTAGAAAGAAGAAGGAATTACGCGACTTTCTTAGGAAGCACTTTTTTATTTAGGTCCTTGTTATCGATTTATTGATCGAAATAAAAAATTTGAAAAATAGACAAATAAAAACTCCCAACCGCACAATAACAGCTTTTTGGCAACAATAAGAATTGTACGGAGCAGACAACCAACATCCCCTCATAGAAACCGCACAAAAAAAGCAGACCGGTTTTAATTGGTGGCAGAAACGGAACCAGTTCCCAGCGCCATCTGCTTCAACCGCGCGGAAAACGATGAAAACAACAGAGTACTTTTTTTAATTCTTGAATTACTGATGACAAAATTAATTCAAAGTTTTATTTATTAAAAAATAATAAGCGTCGGTGGCGCGGGAGCGCCACGCGCCGGTAATCATCGGTGGTGCGGGGTGCCACACTGCAATTTAACCCACGGCACCGCGCCAACTATACTTAGAGAACGTGGGTAAATTTTGTAATTCATGTTTATCATCTTCTTCTTATTATTATTATTTTTACTTTAAAAATTATAATTGCAATCATTGGCTCACGGCATCGCGCCAACTATATTTAGAGAACGTAAATAAACTTTGTCTGGAGCGCAACTGTACCGCTCTAACTATAATTAAACAACGTGGGTAAATTTTGTAATTTAGATTTATCTTCTTCTTCTTATTAATTTTTAATTAAAAAAGTATATCTCGGCAACGGAATGATTATAAACATATGTCATTGCGCAGCTAAAACTATAGTTTATTAGGCTGTTTTTTTAATTTAATTCAAAAAAAGTGGTGGACTAGCCTTGAAAACTGCTCTAAGAATAGATCAGGAAAAAGGGGCGATTTTTCTCCGGGCGTATGTTTAGACAGAAAAGATGTGGACTAGGCTGAGATGGACATTATGTGGACTATAGGAAATTTGCATTTGGTTTGGGCAGCTGCTCGCTAAATAAAAATTTCTACCATATGATAATGATTTGTTTATACATTAATCTAATCACACAGCACTGTTGCATTTTTTTTAGTTTGATGAAATGTCAATTTAAAAAATCATACTCACAGCAATCTTTGACAAGCGCGGAATCGCCACTTTTTCAAATTTATAGTCGTTTTTTACTCATACAAATATAACCTTCTAATTGAAAAAAGTGGCGATTTCGCGTTTGTCAAAGATTGCTGTAAGTATGATTTTTTAGATTGACATTTCATCAAACTAAAAAAAATCCAACAATGCTGTGTGATTAGATCAATGTATAAACAAATCATTATCATATGGTAGAAATTTTTATTTAGTGAGCAGCTGCTCAAACCAAATGCAAATTTCCTATAGTCCACATAATGTCCATCTCAGCCCAGTCCACATCTTTTCTTTCTAAACACACGCCCGGGGAAAAATCGCCCCTTTTTCCTGCTCTATTCTTAAAGCATTTTTCAAGGCTAGTCTATTATTACAAAAAATTTAAAACATTTTTTGGGTTTATTATAAATAATATAAAATTGAATGTATATTTTGTATTCACTGGCAGTCTAGGCTATACGTTATATGGCACTAAATATTTTCCTACGAAAAAATGTGAAACTGTTAGGACACCACATTATTAATTATTTTATCATTTTATTTATGATTATTTTGGATTGAGATCAAAATCTACAATAAACCCTTATAATTCACAATCCAAAAAGCAACTATCTAAATAAAAAGATTTATAGATAACAAACAAACAAACAAACTATTCATATGTTAAAATGTGTTTAAAACCTTGTTGAATGTCGATTATATTTAAATGAATTTAAAAGTATGTTTGACATTTGAATGAATTTACCAATTAACAATTGATCAAGATATGTTTCAATAAGATACGATATGTATATATATATGTATATGTGAACGGTTATACGATACATATTTATAAGTAATCAAGAACATAATGTTAATTGTTTAGCTTTCAAACATTCCTTGGAAAGACATAGCAACCTCTAAACCTGTGTGGGCAATCATAGTAGCGAACTTTGCAAGAAGTTGGACGTTTTATTTACTATTAAACCATCAAGTAGCTTATATGAGAGATGCTTTAAAAATGCAATATGAAGAGGTATGTAGTTTTTAATTTATATAACCAACAATCAACAATTTTAATCAACAATTTTACTAAACAAATCGTGCCGCAGACACTGAAACACATCCCAACTGGAATAGTTTGTACAAAAATAACGTGGTGTACTGAAAAAAACTTTTGCGAGCATATCTTACAAACAGAAAAATAAATTTATACTATATAGTGTTTTTTATTTAAATATTAGCTAAACATTGATAAAATATTTTATTAAAATACATTTCCGTTCAATGCTAACATACAGTGGATACGTCATCGTTGGTTTAAAAAAATTTTATTTTTCCATTTAATAAAAACAACACCTTTAAAATGTTTATAATTCTGTTATAGCAAACAATAATATTATAAAACCCATTATCTTTGTATTTTTGTTGTTTTATGTGTATTTTTTGTTGTTTTTCGGGTATTTTTATTATAACCGAGTAAGGACGCGCTCGATACTGCTTTAAATGAGTTTAATGCAGGTCAAAAACAGGTAGGGGGCAGGGTGGAGAAAGGAAGTAGGCAGCAAAAACGTCTTTGAGGGCGATAAGTAGCCAGGTGGAGCCAAAATTTCAATTGGAGGAAGGTAGGAGGCAAGTTACAGTGCCTCTTATGCTAAAGCATAAACATGTTAGGAGGTAAGTAAAAGCAAGCTAGAGGCAGGTAGATTTAGAATAAAGGCAAACAGGAGACAGATAGTTTGCGATAAAAGCAGGTAGAAAGCACGGAAAAACCGCCTTTCAAATAGGGCACCCCGTTGTTACCAGAATAAGCAATGGTTTATCACTATGGATTTTTACAATAAAATTTTCTCACTATATTTTATCTCATTTTATCTTTAACTTATATTCTAATACCTTTTCTAGAGTGGAATAATTTCGGCATTACCGCACGCGGTGATGGCTTGTTGCGTTCTACTGGGCGGTCAATTGGCTGATTTACTAAGAGCACGGAACATTATGTCCACGACAAATGTTAGGAAAATATTCAATTGCGGTGGTATGCGGGTTTTTTTATTTCATTATATTGAACGTTATAAACCAAAAAATAATCACACAATTTAAAAATCTGTCTTGTATTAACGTACATAAGCAGCAATTTGTTTTATTTTTATATGCACGCGTCAATAAAATCTAAAGAACAGATATGTACAAAATAAAAAAACAACAACAATTACCACTATGATGACATCATTAAAAAATACGGTGTGATATCATAAGTTCTTCTTATTTTAGTTCTTTTATTCATGGACGCGTTACAATCAGTTATTAAACCCTGAGTGTTTTTCAATATATTATTTTTTTGTTTGTGTTTTGCCGCGTATTACGTTGAAAATCATGAGCACATTTTATGGACAATTTTTGCTTTGTTTGATTTGCTTTAATTGTCTAATTTTTGGATTATTAGTCTGGTATACTTAATTAAAACATTTACTAACACAGAGAACTTAGTAATCACCCTTTGTTTTATTTTTGTTACACCTCAGGTGTGTGTCCTTTGCCAGTAGCCGGGGTTTCCATCAACCCTGGTTTGATCCATCCGGCACGCTTCTCGCCTTGCTCACCCCCTCTTCCCACTCCTTGAGGAGCTCAGCAACTGCTGCGGGGTTTGCCCAAAGGTTCTCTGGTCCCAAGGTCGTATTAATGTTTATGCATGTGAAAAGATGTTTTGTTGTGTGTATTTGTGTTTTGCATAGCAGGCAATTTGGTGATGTGTGTTGTGTAGGATTAATTTTGTGTAGGTAGGAGTAGAGGAAAGGAGATTTTTCTGCACTGAGTTGGGCGAGGGTTCTCCTGACCCAGCGAGGAAAATTTTCTTCCCCGTTGCTTATTGCTGGTGCTTTTGTTTGAAGTATTGGGTTTATTGGAGTGTTGTTGATGTGGTTTGTGAGTGTGTTTGTGTGTATTTGTTGTTTGCTTTGTAGGTTTTGTTGTGTATGTCTGTTGGAGTGTTTGTTGTGTATTTGTTGTTGTGAAATATTGTTTGCTTTTTGAGCCTGCTGGGTGCAGGTTGTTGTGTTAAATAGTTTGGTGGATTGTTTGTGTACATGGTTGCCAATTTTGCTTGTTTTGTGTGGAGTTGAATGTGTGTTGCTCTTGGGAGGACTTTAGCCTTTGTGTGAATGATGTTTGTGTTTGTGTCTGTGGTGTGCCCTGTTGCGACCCTGAGAGCTGTGTTTTGTATTGTTTGTAATTTGTTAATTTGTGTGTGTGATGTTGTGGGGCCCCAGATTGTGCTAGCATACTCGATTATTGGTCGAGTGATTGCCTTGTATGTGTGTGTGAGTGTTTCTTTTGGTTTTCCCCACGATTTTTCTGTGAGTGCGTTTATGATTTTGAGTGTTTTGCGTGCTTTGTTGTGTGTATTTGCGATGTGTGTGTTGAATGTGAGCTTGGGGTCGAACGTGAGCCCCAAGATTTTTGGGTTTTTGGTTGTAATGAGTGTTGTGTTGTTTATTTGTAGTGATAATTGTGTGTTGTACTCTGCAGGGTGGGTCTGGTGTGAATAGTGTGGATGTTGTTTTGCCTGCATTTAATGTGAGTTGGTTGTTGTCTGTCCATGTTTGTATTGCGTGTAGGTATGGTTGCATTTGTTGTTGTGCTATGTTGTGGTTTGGGTGTGATGCATATATTGTGATGTCGTCTGCATACGTTATGATGTGTACATTGGGTGGAGCTGTTGGAATGTCTGCAGTGTAGATGTTGAATAGTGTGGGTGATAGACAGGATCCTTGTGGGACTCCTGTTTTTATGAGTTTTTGTTTTGATTTGTGATTGTTGTATGTAGTGTATCCTTTGCGACCTTTGATGTAGTTGTTTACGCAGCAGGTTTTAACAAACCAAAACCACCACACCGCACAGTCGTCGTAGCTCTGGACATGTCCAAAGCTTTCGACACTGTCAATCACCACAAACTCATACACAAACTATCACAAACACAAGTACCAACAACAATTACAAAATTCATAAACAATTACACCTCAGGTAATCCTTACCGCCGTCGGCACAAATTTCCAGCAAAGTTGAGTTCAATATAATTAAATGGTGTGCAGGCATTATTATTTTATCACCTTTTGTGGGTGAAAGTCCCCAGCGAAAAGCTAAATCTAGCTTATAATGTTCTGGTAGTAAACCATAAGCTTATGGGGTTGCACCCTTAGTGTTCTAAAACTCCTACAAACTGACACGTTTTTTAACAACAATCTTCTGCTCTAAAAAAACCTTCTTTGTTAATGGTTGCAGTGTTCATACACATTGATTTGAGAGTCAGCTGTAAAGGCATTTGCTCAAGCATTTGCCAGATATACCCTTTCCAGTGCGGGGTAAAAGTACCCAACCAAAAGAAATATTTAACCTATAGTAGTAATATATCTCGTAATAAACCATGGGGTTGCCACGCTTAGTTTTCAAGGCCCTTGTACGCTAAAACGTTTTTTAAAACTTTGTTTGTTAATGTTTCGCTGGGTTCATACACTATGATCTGAGGGTCAATTCTAAAGGCATTCGCTCAGGAACCCATTTAATTTGCTTAATTTTAATTTAAATTTGTACTACAAAAAATGCAATTTTGTTTTTGTTTTATCCATTATTTTCAAAATTTAAACTAGCCTTGAAAAATGCTCTAAGAATAGAGCAGGAAAAAGGGGCGATTTTTTCCCAGACGTATGTTTAGACAGAAAAGATGTGGACCAGGCTGAGATGGAGATTATGTGGACTATAGGAAATTTGCATTTGGTTTGAGCAGCTGCTCACTAAATAAAAATTTCTACCATATGATAATGATTTGTTTATACATTGATCTAATCACACTGTTGCATTTTTTTAGTTTGATGAAATGAAAATTTAAAAAATTATACTCACAGCAATCTTTGACAAGCGCGAAATCGCCACTTTTCAATTAGAAGGTTTTTTTCATAGGAAAATACAATTCACATTTTTTTCGTAGGAAAATATTTAGTGCCATATAACGTATAGCCTAGACTGCCAGTGAATGCATAATATACATTCAATTTTATATTATTTATAATAAACCCAAGAAATGTTTTAAATTTTTTGTAATAATAGACTAGCCTTGAAAAATGCTTTAAGAATAGAGCAGGAAAAAGGGGCGATTTTTCTCTGGGCGTATGTTTAGACAGAAAAGATGTGGACTAGGCTGAGATGGACATTATGTGGACTATAGAAAATTTGCATTTGGTTTGAGCAGCTGCTCACTAAATAAAAATTTTTACCATATGATAATGATTTGTTTATACATTGATCTAATCACACAGCATTGTTGCATTTTTTTTAGTTTGATGAAATGTCATTTAAAAAATCATACTTACAGCAATAATTGACAAACGCGAAATCGCCATTATTTTCAATTAGAAGTTTATATTTGTATGTGTAAAAAACAACTATAAATTTGAAAATGTGGCGATTTCACGCTTGTCAAAGATTGCTGTGAGTGTGATTTTTTAAATTGACATTTCATCAAACTAAAAAAAATGAAACAGTGCTGCGTGACTAGATCAATGTATAAACAAATCATTATCATATGGTAGAAATTTTTATTTAGTGAGCAGCTGCCCAAACCAAATGCAAATTTCCTGTAGTCCACATAACGTCCATCTCAGCCTAGTCCACATCTTTTCTGTCTAAACATACGCCCGGGGAAAAATCGCCCCTCTTTTCTGCTCTATTCTTAGAGCATTTTTCAAGGCTAGTTATTATTTTTTAATAAATAAAACTTTAAATTAATTTTGTCATCAGTAATGCAAGAATTAAAAAAAGTACTCTGTTGTTTTCGCCGTTTTCCGCGCGGTTGAAGCAGATGGCGCTGGGAACTAGTTCCGTTTCTGCCATCAATTAAAACCGGTCTGCTTTTTTTGTGCGTTTTCTATGAGGGGATGTTAGTTGTCTGCTCTGTACAATCCTTATTGTTGCTAAAGGCTGTTATTGTGCGGTTGGGATTTTTTTATTTGTCTATTTTTTAAATTTTTTATTTTGATCAATAAATCGATAACAAGGAACTAAATGAAAAAGTGCTTCCTAAGAAAGTTGCGTAATTTCTTCTTCTTTTTAATGAGCCCATGTTTATTTTTGATCAATCAGTAACGAATGAGGAATATCGCTTTTAAGGATGAAGCGGTGGAATAATAAAAAGAAGAAAAAGAAGAAGAAGAAGAAGAAGGTTCTGAATTTCAAAATTTACCCACGTTCTCTAATAATGGTTGGCGCGGTGCCACGGGGCTAAATCGCCCCGTGGCTAAATCGCCCCCGCTCCCGCGCCACCCATGAAAAAAACAGATCATCATTATTACAAAACTAAAATGCTAATTTGTTTTTCTTCTTATGAAAAAACGAAAACAATAAAGAGTGTCGTTATCTCAAATTGATTTATGTTTATGGATTGTATGCAAAAAAGATTTGCATATTAAATTTATTGCTTCCTGACAACCTTCAAGTTTATTCTTTAATAAATTATGCCAAAAAAAATTTATTTAGTATATAGTATTACAATGGCCGACGGCTATTTATTTTTAGGGTTTGGGACGGAGGCAATTTTTCTTTTAGCGGCTGGTTACACAAAAAGTGCATCAGGAGCTGTCATATCTCTAATTATAGCAGTTGGGGGAAGTGGATTTGCTATTTCTGGTAAAATTGATTAATTTATTAACATATTAATTAGATTAACTTTATTACTAAACTAATTAAAACCTATAATAAATATCCTGAATGAACCTTTTTTGAAATTTTATGAAAGCTTCAATATGGGAAAGGTTGTCAACAAACATCATTGAAATAAAAAAGAAGTACAAAAAAGTGATTGTACATAATTTTAACAGTTAAGGTTGGTTCATACTTATGACAAAACTTCCCTTGGACCAAGTCCAAAAAACAAAAATTTTTGGACAAAGTCCAAAGGATTTGTCGGTTTGTCGGTGCAACGGTTTGACGCTATGTTTTGAGAAACACAGTGTCAAACCGTTTTTTGGACTTTGTCCAAAAGACGAAGTCCAAAGGACAACATGTTCATACTTTTTTGTCCTTTGGACTTTTCCCTTTAGACAGGACAAATTTCAAGCAGCATTCATACTTCGTCCTAAGGAAAAAGTCCAAAAGAACGTTTTGGCTTGTCCAAAGGACGTTTTGGTTTTTCTAAAATTGCCCTTTGGACAAAGTCCAAAGGACGTTTTGTCATAAGTATGAACCGGACTTTAATATACTATTTATTTCAAATATTCATAAATCTTCATCAATCAGTTTCAAAAGTTTTAAAAATTTAGGTTTTAATGTGAATCATTTGGATATTGCGCCCAGATATGCCAGTTTGTTAATGGGAATATCCAATGGAGTAGGAACATTTTCAGGAATGATATGCCCAGTTGTGACTGAGAAAATAATAAAAGTAGATATGAGTGAGGTAAGATTTTGAATAACATCGCAAGTGTAAATTAAAAAGAATAATATTCAAATTTATGTTTAAAAATTTGCAAAATTATATGTTAGTTATAACGATGTAAAGATCGTGCTTGTTTTAAAAATGTTCTAAATTTAAGAGAACTTTGGAAATTGCAAAGTATACTATTTAAGTTTTTAAAATAATTTTATATTGAATAAGAGATTGACCTATATAATATAAAATAAATATAAAATGAATTGATCTAAGTTGAACAGATTACCTGTTCAAAAAAAGTAATTCTTCAATCAAGCTGCTTCAATGTCAAAAATAATAAAAATTGATTTGCTCTAACCCCTTTTATTATTTTGCATAACAAATTGCATTATTTCTGTGGCACTAATATTAATGTGAATTATTTTAAAACTGGCGTTTTCCATTACGTGAAACAGCGGTTGCCTGAGTATAGTAGTAGGGCACATTAAACAAAATATTAGTTTATAAATCTCCAATGATTTTTAAACAATTTTCTGCTAAAAATGTTTGAAATTCGTCATGTCTCCACGTTTCAGTTTGGAAGACTGAAATTCGTCATGTCTCCACGTTTCAGTTTGGAAGACAAATTATGTTATCAGTACATTTATTTGTGCAAATTTCTTAGGTTTTTTTTTTGCAAACAAGCTTCCTATAGTTAATTGTTTTGTATTGATTTTTTTCTTATTAGAATAAACAACTTTGAATTTTAAACATTGAGGTGAAGTTTTTATATTTAATCCTTTTTTTGCTTGGTTTTTCTCCATTACAGCTAATTCAAAAAAATTCGTTAAAAACTTTAGTTTTGAGCTAAAACCCTTTTCCAGCAACAGTGCTGATACAGGGTTTAAGCGGCCATATGGAAATATTCATAGCCGACGTCACAGAATAGATCTTTCTCCCTATTTTTCTTCCCGATCTTCCAGATCTTCCAGATCTTCCAGATTCTTCCAGAAGATTTATTCTAGTGCGCTCTAAAATAGATCTCTCCCCCGCGGAAAATTTATTCTAGTGCGCTCTAAAATAAATCTCTCCCCCGCGGAAAATTTATTCTGGTGCGCTCTAGAATAGATCTTTCTCCTGGAAGATTTATTCTGATTTATGCCAGAATAGATTCCCCCCCGGAAGATGTATTCTGGTGCGCTCTAGAATAGATATAATCCCCGAAAGATTTATTCTTATATACACCAGGATAGATTTTCCCCCCTCAGAATAGTTGTTCACCCTTAAAGATCTATTCTGGTTCAAACACCAGAATAAATCTTCCCCCTTTAAAAATTTGCATACACTTAAAACATGATATAAAAGATTTTGTTTGGGAAAATTTTGGAAACATCATTTTTAACACAAAGGGTTAAAATGTTACATTTAAAAACATGGTTTGTTTTTAAATTTTAATAAAGTTACACTTTAATTGTATAAATTACTCGGTTTTCGGAGATTGAAAAAATACATTTGCATTAATTTGTTTTGTTTGAGTATATAAAAAATATGCCAGAATTAAATTTAACATATTTTTTTTAGAAAATTAATATCAGAAATAAAGGTTTTTCCCTTTAAGTTTACCAATTTTCAAGTCAAAATATGGCAAAAAAACTTGAAAAAATGACATCAGTTTAATATCATTCTGACCAGTGTTTGATTCATTATTTACCTTCAGTTTTTGCTTTTTATTAAAAATAATATATAGACAAAAATTGAAATAAGAAGAAATAAACTTTAAAAAAGGTGTTTTGCTTTAATTCATAAGTTTTTGTTTTTTTAAATTTAAAATTCAATATAAAAACAAAAACCTTCAGCAAAAAAAAAACAAAAACCTTTCAGCAGTTAATTTAACATTAAACAGGTTCAATTTTGTTGTTGTTTACGTTGACTTTTAGGCTTTGCTTAGACGTAGAAAAAAGTTTTTTGTGTTTAATCAGGAAAAATGGAATTTTTTTCCAAAGATATGCAGAATTTATTTTTTTGACACCGCGAAACTTCTTTTGAGCTCCAACTTTTTTCATATGTTTAATATTTTACACAGTTAATAATTTGAATTTAAGCTTTCTGCTTAGGCTTGCTTAGGGTTGACATTTCAGCTTTTATACGATTGAAATTTACTATATACTTCAATTAAAACGTTCGAAAGATGCTTATTCAAAAAAAGCAGTTTTTTTGCTCCCGAAATCTTAAATGTTTTATTAGAATAAAATTTATTTTTTTAATGTTTTATCACCAATTTTTTAATCTGAAGCCTCGAGTATTTTCTATAAATTTTTTGATGAAATGAAAAAAAAAACGAAATGACAAGGAAATAAATATAGGAGGAATAAATATTTAACTCGGGGGGAATAAATTTTCTGAGGGGGAAGATTTGTTCTGGCGTAAACCAGAATAAATATTCCGGGGGGAGATCTGAAATATGGAAAGGTCTATTCTATGACACAGGCTCACCCCTAAACACAACTATTTGTATAAATATTTTTCCTATTAAAAACACTTTGAATTATTGCAGAAAAAAGAAGCTTGGGAGACTGTATTTTTAATAGCCAGCTTGATCCATTTCGCCGGCGTGGCTTTCTATGCTATTTTCGCCTCGGGAGAACTCCAGCCGTGGGCCGAACCGCCTGCCGAACTTGAAAATTGGAAACCAGACGATTTCGCACAGAATGCGAGTGCGTATTTCAATATTATTAATATTATTATCATTATTATCATTATTATTAATATTATTATTATTATTATTATTATTATTGGTATGGTATGATTCCTTAAAGTAAGCGCAGTGATTTTAAGAAGCATAAAAGGTAATAATAATTCGTAAGTGATATATAAGTTACAGAATAAGTTACAAAATGATTGTGTCAGAAAACTCAGTAAAACAACAACTACGATTTACATAACAGACACTGCAGAGTGCAAAACACAATTTTCATTACAGTAAAATTACAAAACACTTATAAAATCAAAACATCAAGAAATATTAGGGTTTATTTTGACCCAAACTCGCAATTAACACAAAATTAAAAAAAATCACGTGAAAATATACAAAAAACAATTATTAATCATAAGTAAACTAATATCTGTTTGGTCTATATAATTCTTCTGTTTGGTCTGTCATAAGACAGACGGACAGATAAGACAGACCAAACAAAACAATTGAAAAAAGTAACTAAGATTGGGAACATTGGGGTCCACCACATTGAACATGCAAATACACTACTTGTACTTGGAACAATTCAAAATATCGCTTTTAGTCACCACAACATTACAAAAACAACACTTTCTGGAACATCTTACTGGTTTTGACTACTCAAATTGCATGCTCTTACAGTAAATATATCTTACTTCGTCAACCAAAACCGTTTACAAAAGCAACACTTTCTGGAACATTTTACTGGTTTTGACTACTCAAATTGCATGCTCTTACAGTAAATATATCGTACTTCGTCAATCAAAACCGTTTTTTACTGGCATAACAGTAAGAAAACACTGGTTTCGCCGGTAACCAGTAAAAAAAATTATGGTTTCACCGGTAACCAGTAACTCAAAGAGTGCAATTGAAAATGAGTAATTAAATACTGGAAAAGCAGTCGTTCGAATATTTACTTCAATTAGTATGTTTATTGCAAACTAAATCATTCAAAAAAATTTTGTTTTGCAGTAAAATTATACTTACAAAATATCTTAGGCTATTATTTTTGTATTACAATAAGCATAATAAATAAGTATTTATGGTATTATGGGGCCTTTTTTAATTAGAAATACGGACGTTTTAATAAAACTTCTAATGAAAATACATCAATAAAAGCACATTTACAATAAAATACTACAGTTATCTATTAGTTGTTTTTTTATTTAAACTTATTAAATTATAAAAAACTGACTCCTTTACATATAAAAACATTTACACATTCTATAAGCTGTAATTTTTAAAAAATACTTAGTATTAGGCTGTTTTCGAAAATCTCGATAATAAATTAATTTCAGCAAAGCTTTAGTTTTAACAATTTCATGTTAAAATTTCCAAACGCAAAATAAACTATTTACATATTTATCTTTATGGATATAACTACTTAAATAATATTGTACAGCTAATTCCCATAGCAAATGAAAAAAAAATCAAATCTATTCAAAATTAAGTTAGTTTTTTTGTAATCCTAAACCAAAAAAACCTAAAACAAAAAAAGTTAATTTAAAATACTAATAAAAAATTCTTACATCCATACAATTTCTTTTTTTACGTTTTTGAATCGTTAGTAGAATTTGAAACCATCCGTAAGGTTTTCTTTATGTGTGAGATAAATGTTACAAAAACACTAACTCCCCAGTAGAAACAAAATAAAAATAGCTTTGAACAAAGCCAAAGTTAAAGCCAGTGCAAGCATAATATTTTTTCCATTAATTTTCAGTTTTGTTAGTTAAATTTTCAATTTTAACAAAAATCTCCACGAATTACTTTTGCAGTTTTGTAAAATTTTCAATTTTAATAAAAATCTTCACGAATCTACAAAAAACTCAACTCTCTATTAATCAACAATGTTGTATAACATTACAATGTTTTCAAATTTTATTCAAAAACTCAAGTTTACTTGTTTTGCAGTATATATTGAATTAAGTATAATCTAAAAATGCATGGTTTTGAAACAAAATTATAAATCAGTCACTGGTTTCTCAAGTAGCAGTACTATTACTAGTTGTAACACTGGTTTTCATTGAAACAAGTATTTATTGAATGGAAAACCAGTAAGTATGCATTGTTTTAATAGCTAACAACTATTATTGGTTTTTAAAACTAGTAAGATGTCTGAAAGAGCAAAAAGTAAATTTTGCAACACAAGAAAAAACATTATTTACAAATAAATCTTCTTTATTATCTTCTACTTATATTCAATATTAAATAATATTCTTCTTCTACATATGTTATATATGTTGAACAAGCAGACATTGCAGCCATTCAAAACTATAACGCTAACCTAAAAATATCTCTCAACGAACCTATAATTAGTAAATCTCAAAGCGGGAGTAACATGTTTTTTTGGCTCACTGGCGCTCACTGCCGTTAGAACCAAACTTAAGTGTTTACAGGATTAAGATTTCAAACTGCAGGCGTAAATATCGCTAAAACAAATAATGCGCTGGTATTAAACAAATATAGCGTTATCAAAAGTTAATGACACATAAGTATTAAGACATCATCTCAACTGAGAATATAACTTAATGGACAAGTAAAGATAAAATATTAAAAAAGTATATCAAAAACCGATATATCAAATAGTTATACTCACTATGACCGATTTAAACCTATTCTAACAATAATGACTTGACTTCAATATTGACTTACAATATACTTTAGAACACGCAGGAATGATGCCGGGGTACGGTACAAATGAACCAGTGAATTTTTCATCTATTCCTAACACAAACGAGCTTCACCAGCAAGGGCCCCGAGCAGAAAATGGTCCGCCACAACCAGCAGGGGGTCATCAATCGCAGAGAACTGATTATACGGACCCTAACGCCGCATGGGGAGACGCCCCCTCGTCACAGCGCCAGCCTCCTACTGCTGTATCTAATGATTATTATCAGAGTTTCTAATTAATTTTAGATTTAAAAAAATGACTATTTTGAAAAATACTTTTTATATCATCGATTAATTACTACTGTGTTCTTAAATTTTTGTTGAACAATGAAAATAGAATCTGAAGCAAAAATATTTATATTTGACGTTATATTTTTGTCTGATTTCTATAAAAATGTTAGTGACCTTTAATAGTAAAAAGCTTTAAATTAAATGAATACAATTTGTTCCAGATATATAATCAGCCTTGAAACTAAAAATCTAATGCGCTTAATAAAAAACATTTTTTTTTAAATGTTTCAAACTTGTATTCATTGTTTTTTAAGTTTTTGATCTGTTTAAAACTGGAAATTTTATGTTTAATGTATATGTAATTCTAGGTTTGCCATTATTTATTATCATAATTTTCTTTTCTATTCTTTAGTGGTTGTTTGTTAGACATTTCTTATAAGTAAATTGAATGTTTTGTACAATTAAAAAAATAGTACTTTTATTTAAAATGGATGTATATTTACCATTTGCCATTTAACGAGAAGTAGATTTTTTTGAAACTGAGCTTTTAGAGTTATCGATTTTTTCATAAATGGCTTTATAAATGTGTCTGAAAGTTAGGAAAAAATATCCAAAGTTTAATTCACGGTTTCATATTATGGGTTTTTAATAAATGTTTTTAAAATATAAAAGCAATAAGCTTTAAAAAAATGATGAATTTGAATGACTTTTCTTAAAAAACACTGAAACAAGTAAATTTGAAATTAATATTTCTAAATGACATATTTTTGGGACATCTCAACTGTAATTGTGGCGATAAAATTTCTAAATTACGCTTGGTACGCAAAAAGTAAAGGCAACCTTTTGTTTTGATAAAACGTAGAAATTCGGAAAAAAGAATTCTTAATACAAAATTAATGTAAAAATTTTAGTTCGTAATATTTTTTTGCATAAAATAATAATACACCAAACTAAAATTACATTAAATAATAACACACCAAATTAAAATACTTTTAGATAGTTCCTAATACTGCAATTTTTTTATGTTTTACTGTGAAAGCTTTTATTAAAAATTTTATTAAATATTACACGTTAAACACTGTAATTAATGATAAATATGTGTTGTTTAATAATATAACGTGATTAACATACTTTTGTAAAACCTTAACTTTTTTAAAAAGTACTCATTAAATATAATAAGCGCAAAATTGTGTTTGAAACTTTCTTTAGTTTTATCCAAATATTGTTAACATTTATATAGGGTAACTGATTTAAATTCGACCAGTTTTAATTTTGGTCACCGGTTGTTGTTTTTGTTATGCATAAAGTTATGTCATCGACTGCATATGGATTGATTGTTTGTCATGTAATGATCTTGATGTATTTAGTTCATTCACATAGTTTTATGTGTGGAGAGCAGTTGTCAATGGTTAGGGGTCGAAATTAAGGCTGAACAAAATTAAGTTTGGCCGAATTTAAGTCAGTTACCCTAAAATATGTGTTAAAATTACGGTTTTTCTTTTAGAAATTATGTTGTCTTTTTTTTAAATTTTCGTATATGCTTTAGAAAGTTTTGTGATATTTTAACACAGTATTGATACCTAATGTGTTATTGATCTTTTTTGTAAATCTTAGATATGTGATAATTTTAAATGATAAAACCAATCAGTTTAGGCTAAAAATATTACCGTCAATTTAAATATACACCTGAATTGTAAAACTGTTTTAAAGTAATTTATTTCAAAACAAGAAAATATTGGACTATAAAGTCTATAAAATCGACATATATAAAATCGACTAATCAACAGAAAATAATTGCAGAAATAAGTACGTTTCTAAATATTTTTGGATGGTATCGGAACGCATTTACTCTGGATCGCGCCTACTTACAGTATAACTCGCAAGCACGTTTTTTACGTGCGAAACCACCCACCGAGTGATTCAACGACTTGAAATGATTTACACCCTAAGATGCTCGCGTTCAAAAATATGATAATGATAATAAAGCTTATGTTTGCATTTGTGATTATTTTATATAGTACGCTGTGAACGAATTATGAAACTGTACTACAATCCATTAAGTCCTTACACTTCTATTTTATATTCACTAAAATAACGTTCATTCCCTAAGCAAAACTTTTGATTGTAAAAATACGTAAGAAATAAAACTCATGGAACTTTTGTAAAAAATCGACAGAGTATTATTTCCTCTATGTAAATATTTGTCAGCTTTTTGGCCATTGGTAAATAAAATAAACAGCTGCTATTAAAATTTTGCATAGCAATATTTTTTTAATTTTCCTCGTTACAAAAAAGTATCAATAAAACGTTTTAAATGAAAAAAATACATCAAAAATCAGTGTAATGTTATTATTAAAAAACCCCGTGTGATGTCATTATTTTTTCTTTTCGGTTTTTTCATTCGTCTCTATCACATGCTAATTTTTCCGGTACTACACTACATTTAAATTTTCGTCGTAATCCTTAATAAACTAGTTCGGAATAAGCGTTTTTTACTGTACGAGAGGGTACAAAAAAAAAAAATTTAGAAAAAATCTTAGTTTTCTAAGTTTCTTAAGTTTAAACCTATACTTCATAAAAATTGCTACACAATATGATATGTTTCACTACGGCCATCACTGCAGTCTTTTTATAACTCTAAACGGCCAAATGCCCACACCTATTCTTAGAAAATGTAAAGTTTTTTGTTGGAAAAACGCCGATTGGTCGTCAATTAACGTAAGTCTTTTTAATATTAATCTTGAGCAACTTGTTGAAGATGCAACAAACGTCCAGAATGCGGTACTTTTGTGGAATTCTAAAATTTTAAAAATTTTTAAACAGTATATTCCAATAAAATCAATAAAAATTGGAAATAATACTTTCTGGCTAAACAATACTATTATAAAGTTAATACGTCAAAAAAACTCAGCCTACAAAAACTATCGTCAATGTAACACGTTGCAATACTTTCAAAAATTTAAATTACTACAAAAACAATGTCGCCGCTTAATTGCCACGGCTAAATGTGAAAGTATTAAAAAAAGTTTTGATAAAGTGCCAAATGTAGCTCAGTTCTGGAAAACCGTAAAACATATCAGAGGTTCTCCCAAGGAGCCGCTCACTTCAATCTGTAAGGAAGACGGTTCTTATGTTGTAAGTAATGTGCAAAAAGCTGAAGAAATCTCAAAAGCTTTTTTTGGTTTTTGGAGTCAAAATGACATAAATCCTCTTGCTATTCCATTTGCGCCCACACCTGCTGAATATTTGTGCAATGAAGATTCCGTTCTAATGCAACTGCAGAGGTTACGTCCAAATTTGGCTCCGGGTCCGGACTTTTTACATACAAAGATTTTAAAAAATTTCGCGCCATACTTAGTTAATTCATTAACTAAGCTTATAAATTGTTCGTTAGTAGTGTGTACCTTTCCCTCTGTATGAAAGGAAACAGTTATTACGCCAGTACCAAAAAAATCAGTAAATGTAACGTTTAATGATTTTAGGCCAATATCAATTAGCAGTGTGGTTTCTAAAATATGTAAGGCACACATAATTGAAATTTTAAAACAATATTTGGATCCATTACTCTCTAACATTCAATTCGGTTTTAGAAAATTTCGAAGTACAGTTGACGCTTTAATTTATTTTGAAGAATACATTTGTAGCGGTTTTGAGTGGTGCCGACTTAATCGCAGCCCAACTAAAGTGGTCACTGTGTTTTTTTATATAAGTAAAGCCTTTGATTCGGTGCCACATCAGTGCCTGCTGAAATGTTTATAAGATGAATTTGGTGTAGGCAACTGTCTGCTAAACTACATTAATTCATATCTTTCAGGAAGGTCATATAAAGTTAAAGTGGAAAACGCTTTATCACAAGAGCGCCCTGTCTTAAGTGGCGTGCCTCAGGGGTCTAAACTAGGACCCTTGCTTTATATAGCGTACAGTAATCTTTTGGTATCTTTAACCCTGTCTTATAATTCAAAATTGGTCCTGTATGCTGACGACTTGTGTCTTATTAAGCCATTAGTAATTATAAATGACGAATTAAATCTTAATGAAGATATAGCAAAAATAAACCGGTTTTTTGCAGAACGGTACCTTAGTGTGAGTTCAACTAAAACAAAGTACATCGTCATTTCATTGGCTAATCAGCGGCCCAGTTTAAACATTGATCTAATGCTGAGTAACCAAATTATTGAAAGAGTGAATAAATATAAATATTTGGGTCTTACCGTTGATGATAAACTATCGTGGAGTAAGCACTCCGAAATTAAAAGTGCCCAGTTAAGAAAAGCCGCTGGGACTTTAGCCAAAATTTTAGGTAAAAACGTAAGTTCACGTGTATTAAGAGATATCTTTTTTAGCACTGTCTTCCCCTCACTGAGCTATGGTTTGGCTATCTATTACCCTTGTTTTCAAAAAGATCGTTACAAGCTGGACAGTGCACTACAATCAAGTTTAAGAATGATTTACAAAAAATACAACTTTTGTTTGGAGCAGTTGCAATCTTTAAGTAAAATTCCAACTGTTGGCCATACAGCGGCCAGTTTTTGAACACCTCTTATTTACTGTTATCATCATTTAATTCGCATTCCTCCTGATAATCATCTGTTAATGACTGCCAACCAAGACGTGAGAAGATCTGACAGACTTAGGTAGGTGAACAGCGCGGCAAGAAACGTAGGCGGAACGGGAGCGGGGATAGCACCGTATAGCAATTTATTTAACAAATTTCTTATTCTCATATGTTTCAAACTTTTATAATACGTAATAAAAACTTTGATTCGGCTACAACATCTTATAATTAAAAATATTAGTTTTATTTAACTTAACCTTTGCTTTCCGCTATTCATATACTTTATAATTATAAATTCTATGGGCTATTTAAGTTTTTATTACGAGCCTCTTAAGTAATATGGTGGATTCTATTGAGAAGCTACGAATATCATATTCTTAAAGCTTGATCAAAAAATATGTCTAGAATTAGGAGCGAAACATATTTTTTGGCAATATTTATTGTACTTATTAAAAATAATCCTCATGTTTTGTTACTGTTTTAGTTTTAACGCAGGAAACAAATGAGGAAAAGGTGTTTACTTTACTAATATATTTATATGCAATATAATATCATATTATTTAATTTTGTTAGGGTATATTGCAGTTCATTGTTGCATGTGTATAATTTTCTATAAAAATAACCTTCAAAAAATGTTTTTTTAGGTTTCTCTAAAACCCTCCCACCTTTTTTCCACCTCATTTTCTATTTTTATTAGAAACAATATTTATGAATATGATTTGCCAACCAAGCACTTTTTAAGAACTGATTTGTCTGCACTAAGGCAATCTATAAAACTATGGAATGGGCTTCCAACCATTTTTTGTGAACAAACCAAATATTCTTTTTTTAAATCTATGCGGGACATTAATTTTTTAAAAACATTTTTGGAAAACAATCGATTTTATAATGTTATATAGTTATTTCTGTTTTATTTAATTGTAGTAAATAATATTATTAATTAATAGCTGTAATTGCTGATTGTGATATTTACGTTTTTAATATTTTAATTTATTATTTTAAAATATATTATTTTGTGTTTTGCAAAACTGAATAGATTTTAGCTTCTTTTTTGTTACCAATTTCAGGGAGTCATGAATCCTTTTGAGGTTGGAAATGATTAAGCAGTATTAAAGAAATATTCAGTTTTGCTTATTGGGTCATACAACTTCAGTGCGGTGTAAACTTGCTTCTGTATGTTCCTGTCTTTGGACGAAATAAATAATAATAATAATAATAATAATAATAATAAAAAGTGCTTTAATATATCAGTTTGTGCTAAATAAGTTTTGGTTTTTTGATTAAACATCATAATAGTTAGAAAGCATCACTAAAATAGTATTTTCGTGAACAAAGATTTCGAATTAGCAAAAATAAAGTTGAAATTGGTGCTTTGAAACTAATTTCCAGCCTACATGGGGTTTTCTTAATGTTTTGATTGTATAATTATTCAAAATTGAAAAATTAATTCTAAAAAGTCCTCCATTCCAAACTTTTAAATAAAGCATTTTTTGTAATTGAAACATTGAAAAACTGGGAACCAAGCGCCTTAGCAGCGCCGTACCTACAAAGCGGCAAAAAACTAAAAATCCCCAAAAACTGCTTTTGCTTTTGCAATATTTAAAAAGTATTTAAGAAATTTTGAAGAGAAGGGGTCAAGATTTTGAACCAATAAATATTTGAAATATTTTAAACCGTAAAATGTACTAGTCGCTCGCTGTTTCTCAATTTTTCCTCTACATATGATTGGCGCTAGTAGTTATTGTACCCTCTTCCTAACACTAAAAAACCCTTATTCCGAACTAGTCTATAGACTGTTAAAAATAATTTGCACTGAAAAAATTTATAAATGACCCTATCTTCCCAACAAAATACAACAATTATATATCATTTTAATAATTTAAATTGCAGCTGATTGAAATACATTGATCTATAATTATCGTAACAACTTTTTTGTCAGTTATAATTATCGTAAAAATAACATTGGAGAGAAATGCACATTTAAGTTTTTCTCAGTACGCAACATTTTGTTCAGAGTTGTGTTTTCTCGTATTTACCACAAATCTAGGTGAATTTTTATCTCTGTGTTATGTAAAAATTTTGCGTGAATAAGAATGTCCATTTTTCAATAGTAAACTATTATTGTTTTTAAGGTAGAACACCACAGTTAGATTTTGTCGGCAGATCTTTTCTAATTAATTTTTACTAACCTAATTTGACCTGCTCGTTCAATTTTTGACATTCATTTTTCTTTAAAAATTGTTATCGTAAACAATTTATAAATGACACCAATAAAACACATGACGAAAATACAGTATATTATAATAAAATTCATTAGCAAAATATTCTATTTTTTTCATTTTTCATTTAGCGCATCTTGAGTAAAGAACACTTTTTTAATTAAAAAGTTAAAAATTGAAAAAATTTTTTTTCGACGTTAAAAATATTGTCTGCGAGAGACTCGAACCTACAGGTAAGATCCGAGTCCAACACGTTAACCACTCTGCTACTGGCCTGTCTGATATCTCTCTGGTAAAAGAAACTTTTAAACAAACGTGTCGAAATGTAGTTTCTCGGCGTCAAATCAAAAAAATTTAAATGAAAATTAAAAAATTTGATTCGCTCAAATTTTAATGAAAGTTTGGAAATAGTTAGACACATCTAATCAATACTTTAAATTGTATTTGATTAAAAAATTAATTCAGGATTTTTTTATTGGATTTTTCTTTTAAAAACATACATTTTTTTAATTTTCTTAAAATTTAAATTACGTTTTACTTCAAACCACATCTAAAAGTTGCCCCCTATTTTCAATTAACTTTTTATAAAAGTGCAGGAAAAACTGAGCGAATCAAAAATTTTAAATGACCAAAAACTGTTTTTTGAGCTTTAAATTTATCAAACTATATCTCGAAATAAAACATTCGGTAAACGATGAAACTATTACCGTTGGATATATCTATGATCTTTCGATCGCACTATATTTTTGTCAGACAAAAATTAATATCTAAGTTGATATCTAACTTTTAGTAAAAATCGTCGTTACTGTGGTGTTCTCCACCTTAAGCATAAAAACTGTATTTAGTTTTCAAAAAAAAAATTCTTCTATTAGATTACTTGTTTTTTATACATCTGAAAAGCTGCTGTACTGAGCTGTGACCCCATATTTCTATAACTTAAAGTCAAACAACGTCGCAAACAATTAACTATATTGGTGTGATGAATTTTTTTGCCGAAAATATACAGCATTAGAAAATTTTAATTGCATGGATGGCGCGGGAGCGCCACGGGGCGAATTAGCCCCGTGGCGCCGCGCCAACCATAATTAAAGAACGTGGGTAAATTTTAAGATTTATGTTCATCTATTCTTCTTATTCTAACGCTCAATTTTTAAAATCGATATTCCTCCTTCATTACTGATTGATCAAAAATAAACATGGGCTCTATTGAAAGAAGAAAAAATTACGCAACTTTCTTAGGAGCCACTTTTTTCATTTAGGTCCTTGTTATTGATTTATTGATCAAAATAATAAATTGAAAAAATAGATAAATAAAAACTCCCAATCGCACAATAACAGCCTTTTGGCAACAATAAGGATTGTACAGAGCAGACAACAAACAGCCCCTCATAGAAACCGCACAAAAAAAGCAGACCGTTTTTAATTGGTGGCAGAAACCGAATCGGTTCCCAGCGCCATCTGCTTCAATCGCGCGGAAAACGGCGAAAACAACAGAGTACTTTTTTATTTGTTACATTACTGATGACAAAATTAATTCAAAGTTTTATTAAAAAAATAATAATGTGTCAGAGCGCCACGCGGCGGTTTAGCCCCACGGAACCCATAGCACCACAGCACACTATAATTAGAGAACGTTGGGAAAATTTTTAGTAATTTATGTTCATCTTCTCCTATTTATTACTATAATTCTAACGCTCATTATCTTAAAATCAATATTCTTAATCGTTCACGTGGCGATTCAACCCTACGGTACCACACCAACTATAATCAGAGAATCTGGATAAAATTTGTAATTTATGTTCATCATCATCTTCTTCTTCTAATTTTTTTATTCCAAAAAAATAATTGCAATCATCGGTGGCGCGGGAGCGCCCACTGCGATTTAGCCCCACGGCACCGCGAAAACTATAACTAGAGCACCTGAGAATTTTTGTAATTCATGTTTATCATCTTTTTCTTCTTCTTATATTTCTTTTTCAAAAAATATAATTCCAATCATCGGTGGTGCGGGGGTGCCACACTGCAATTCAACCCACGGCACCGCGCCAATTATACTTAGAGAAGGTGAGTAATTTTGTAATTCATGTTCATCATCTTCTTCTTTTTTTTTTTTTTTTTTTTTTTTTATTAAAAAAATTTTATTATTTTAAAAGCATAATATACAACAAACACAACAAATAAAACAGACTATAAAACATATCACAGAACAAAAAAAAAAAAAAAAAAAAAAAAAAAAAAAAAAAAAAAAAAAATAAAAAAAAGAAAAAAATTTTTTTTGGCACATTTTAAAATTTTTTTTATTTTGTTTTATTAGGAAGCCTATATACAAGGGAATAGTAAATAGTTATAGTTATATTTTTTTTTTATAATAAAAATATTTGGTTTATAACCAATTTTTCCATTTATAATATTTTTCCTCTAAACATTTATCTGTTTCCATTAAATATTTATAGATTTTAAATTTTCCTTTTATATAATTTTGAAATACTTTAAATAATGGAATTTGGTTCTTTAATTTTGTTATGTATATAAAATATTTTGTCCACAAGATGAATTCTTGCCATTTTCTTTCTATTATATCGTTTGTACTTTCCATCATTAGCAATGTTTCATCCAATTGTAAATTTAGTGTTGTTTTTTCTTTTTCTTCAAAAAAATTTTTAACGGAATACCAAAAAGCTTCTGTACTGGGGCATTGATAAAAAAAATGCTCTAAGGAGTCATTACTCTTTAGGTTACACAATTTACAAAGAGGATTATCACTTTTTTTATAACCGTATAACCATTTTTGCGTAGCAATAATTCTGTGATATATTCGAAATTGAAACACTCTTAATTTAGTTTCGTCTGTTATTTTTTTTATTAATTTAAATTTTTTCTCCCAAACCTTGGGGTGTTTCTCTTCAATGATTTCATTCCATTTTTCTATCGCCTTTGGTTCCAAAATCATCTGGCCTTTAATAAATAGTTTCTTAATTGAGTCATAAGTTTTAAAATTTACGGTTCTATTATCACTATAATTTTCACGTATACCTGTTTTTAAATTTAGTGTCCAGTGTTTGGGAAGAGCTGCTTTGATTTGATTTAGTCTTATTATGTTCATATATTTTAATCCATATTTATTTTTTAGTTCCTCAATTGTGTACCATTTTCGCTCTTTATTTATGAGATGTTTAATTTTATCACATTTCTTCTCTTTAAGTTCTTTAAAAAAAGCACTTTTTCCATCAATTAAAATATTTTGGTTGTTATTAACGCTCTCTTCTATAACTTTTTGGAAATTATCTATAAACTGATTTTTAGCTATATTTATTTCCGTTGCAGCTTTTAATCCTTCCATATAACATGCTTGTATATTTTTCATATTTAAATTTAATAGATCAATTCTGAAATTACTTTCTAATACATAATCTAGTCCTCCCAGTTTTTCGAAGTTTTTACTTATGAATGCACACCACTTTGCATTAGGGGTTTTTGCAACCCTATTTATCAATTTTAATTTTGCTATTTTATTGATTGTGTATATACATGGCATTTTTAAACCCCAATAATCGTAGTCTTGAATCATAACATCCCTTCTAACTTTGGCTACTTTGGACTGCCATACGTATTCCCTAATTAATTTATCAATTTTTTTCAGCATTTCTTTTTCAATATCTATATTCATTATTGGGTAGATAAGTTGTGACAATCCTAGTGTTTTAAGAATTTGTATTCTTCCAATTAATGATAGACCTCTAGTATTCCATTGGTTTAAAGTTTCTTTTATTTTTCCTAATTTTCCGTTAACGTTTAGGTCATGCATTTTTTTTTTGTCATGGCAGTAGTGTATACCTACTATTTTTATTGGTTCGTTATTAACATTTAATTTTCCTATATTTTGACAGAGATTTTTAATTTTACCCATACCTGTACTTTTGGTTTTTTTGAAATTTATTTTCAATCCTGAACACTCCTTAAAAGTTTCAAGTACTTCCCAAACCTTATTAATTGAGTTTATGTCTTTTACAAATAACGTTGTGTCATCTGCGAATTGCATTAGTTTATATTCTTTACCAAAAGCATTTATTCCTTGTATTTGTTTGTCTTCTCTGATAACTGATGCTAATATTTCGATCGCTATTATAAACAAATAAGGGCTTATTGGATCGCCTTGCCGAACTCCTGTGTTAATTGGAAAATAAGTAGTTGTATAACCATTGTTGATTATTGCTGATGTTGGTTCCTTATACAGGATTTGTATATATTCTATAAACTTTTGTGGGATACCTATGGCTTCCATCGCTTTGTACATAAAACTCCACTCTAGAGTATCAAACGCTTTTTCTATATCAAGCGATATTAAGTACCCTTCCAAATTTTCTTTGTCCATCCAACCATTTAGGTCGATTAAAAGTCTAATAAGCTCTCCAATGTATCTTCCCTCTAGAAAACCTATCTGATCTTCGTGTATTATTTTTTTTAACACTTTTTTAAGACGCAGTGAAAGGGCTTTACTTATAATTTTATAGTCTACATTTAGTAAAGTAAGTGGTCTCCAATTTGGTATTACCAACAAGTTTTGAATTGGTTTTGGCAAAAGTCTTATTATCCCTCTGGATTGCTCTGTGCTTAATTTTTTCTCCTTTTCCATAGATTCTATCAATGCTTCATTAAAATGCGTTTCTATTTTATTCCAGAATGTTTTATAAAATTCTATTGTTAGTCCATCAGTTCCTGGTGATTTGTCTTTTCCCATAGACTCCAGGGCTATCATGCATTCCTTTATTGTTAATTTAGCTTCTAGCATCTCTTTGTCTTCTTCGTTTATTCTTGGAACTGTTGTATTCTTAATGAGCAATTCAAATTTCTTTTTAGAGTTTTTTTCTGTGTTGTCTTCTATTTTGCTTTCGTAAAGTTTTTTATAAAAATTCATTAGTTCTATTTGAATTTCTTTGGTGTCAGTAATAATTTTATTGTCCTTACTTCGGTGTAATTTATTTATATTTTGACCCACCGCTAATTTTTTTTCCAATCCATAAAAGTATTTGGAACTTTTCTCAGCTGAATTTAGCCATTTTGCTTTAGATCTTAGTATTATTCCTTCCGCCTTGATTTCCATGAGACTTTCCATCTCTTTTTTTACAAGATTATATTGCTCAATTGTTTTTTTCTCTAATTTATGGAGATCTTTGTCTATTTCTTT
>JASAMX010002698.1:0-13324 GCA_030248175.1 Microlaimidae sp. YZB2_3 | reverse complement strand
GTAGGGTGGCTGACTTAATTTCGGCCACCTTTTTTATTTTTGTGGATAAGTTTTTTCTGGTTTTTCCAATCCACCTAAAATTTGGTCTAAAAATCAAACGATAGGTATTTTTGTTATTCCAGTACAAAATTTTAAAATTTTTGTTACACTTAAAGATCAGTGGAGGTTTAAACTTTTTTTTAAGTGGCCGAAGTTAAGGCGCGAGCCATTAACTTCGGCCATCTAGTAAAAACTGGTTATAACTATTGGAAAAATGAACAATAAAAATTTTTAAAGGTTGAAAATTTATCCTTAGGTAATGTTCTTGGTACATTGTTAACTTAATTTTTTCCCGTTTGCAAACTTTAATAGTTATTAGCAAGACTTTAAATAATTATGTCAAAACCCTAAGAAAACAAGTTTTAATAACTTGTATTTTTTGTTCAATTTTTATTTTTGGCTTAAAAACGTCAAAAAAGTCAAACGAGCAAAAAAATTCTTTATAAATACGGTAATACGATGATATTTAAAAACAGCAAAAAACGGCAAGTTCTTTCACCTAAATTTTAAGGTGGCCGAAATTGACGGAATCTTAAAATGCGCAGTTAGTTAAAAACATTGCAAAGTGATTTTGAAGAAAATATCAAAACATGAAAATTAACAATTTTAAGCCTTAAATAGAAGATATTTTAAGAATATAGTGCTGCGTTCTAAATTTGATGCAGTTTAAACACAAAGCAAAAATTAGGAAAAATACAAAAAATTCACTTTTTGTATAAAAATGTTGATAATGTAGAATAACAAAAATAAAAAACTTTTGTAAAAACACTTTATTCAACATTCATCCAGTTACTTTTGTGCTAGTTCTTTTGTGTTTTAAAAATAAGCCAATTTTCTAACACTCTAAATCATAGGTGAGCACGGTCGGGGAAGCTAGGGGGGGGTGGTTACCCGGGGTAAATCGAATTTTGAATTCTAGGAGGGGGGTCCGAACGAACCCCCCCTAGCTTTTTAGGGGGGGGGTCGACCCAGGGTGCGAAATTTTGAAATCTAGAGGGGGGTCAGGTGGGGTCCGGTGTCCAAAGCAAAACAGTTTTAAACCATAATAACTTTAATAATTGTTCTTTTTATAGGATAATACTACATTTTATTGAATAAAAAGCCATATTCATGTATAAAAAGGGTGTAAAAGCATGAATATGTGATGAAAATTCACGTTTTTGGAAGAAAATTTAGTATAAAAAAGGTACCTAAAATTTTCCCGAGGGGGGAGGGGGGGTCAGATTTCAAAATATAGAGGGGGGTCAGGGGTAAAAAATTCGGAAATTAGGGGGGGAGGGGGGCCCCCTAGATTTTCGTCTAGGGGGGGCCCGAAATTTCGAGGCTAGGGGGGGTGGGTGGACCCCACCCTGCCCCCCCCCCTTTCTCACCTATGCTCTAAATTGGTGGCCAAAATTAAGGCCTGGCCGAAATTAAGTCAGATACCGTACTTAAAAACTAACAACAAATAAGACTGACCGAGCTCGCGGGAATTTTATCAGTACAGACTTGCTAAGATTTGACAGATAACAAAACAAATTGCAACAAAACTTATTTAAACACTTACTAGTTAATGTTTCCACATTCAGTCCTTGCAGCCCTTCTGTTTTTCCAAGATATTCTTTCAAGGCTTTAGTGAGTCCTCGCGTTTTCACAAAAATAATGGCACGAAGATCTTCGGGCCTGTAATTTTTATATTCAGAATTAACTAAATTGTATAAAAAGAGTTTTCTGTTAACAAATTTGTGTTAACAAATTAATTAACAATTAAGCACTTTTTAATCATCTGCCGAAAATTCTGACAAGAAAGGTTTAAACTCCCTCATCACTTATCCCCAACGAGGAACAAGCACTTAATCCACCACCTCTCTTTAGTTAGGAAAATTTTTAGTAAAATCATTTCCCTTGTCCCCATAGATAAATAGGTTTTTCCGTCCGAATGAGCGTCTTGTTCATGCATAACAGCTTAATAATGCAATGAAATTTGTGTTTTGACTTAGGCTAAAATCAAAGTGTTTTGGTTTTTTTTGTTTTTTTTTCAACTGTAGAAACACAATACGTAGAAAGGCACTTTTGGAAGATGTTCTGATAAAAAATGGTTTGTGGATTTTAATCCGCTGCCCAAATTTGTTTTACTCATAGATCAAAATGGAGACCAGAATGTGGTCCACCCTATTAGCCTTAAATTATTGCCCTCCCCCGTCTCTCCCCAGAAAAAATCCAGGAGAGGGTCTCCCTTTAATTTTCTGAATTTCTTACTCTGACCTCCCCCCTCTAGTATTTAAAATTTGACCGCCACTACCTCTTATTCATCTTTGAGAAATTCCTGGAGACGGACTAGATTAAGTTAGAACGAAAAAAGTTGGCTGCAGTCAAGAAAAAAATTAAAATATCATTTAATAATTACCTGGTTCGTACTTCTTCCAGCAGAATATCCTTTAATCCTTTGACCAACTCGTTTTGATAAGTAAACTTATTGTCTAATAATAAAGCAAGTTTAGGTTCCAACACTAAAATAATATAAAAACATTGGAAATTTTCGGTGAAAACATAGAATAAATGTTTCATGAACATATTAAATGACGTACACAAAATTTTAACGTTATAAAAAATAAAAAACAACCGCGCTTTGTGCATACCACAAGGTTAGCATTGATCTACTGCTGACAGGAGCTAAGCATGAAAAAAAATATTTGAAAATAACAAACATTTATTAAACCCTCAAATTGTAGTTGTGAATCTTGCTCGCAGGATCTAAACACGAGTGGATCACAAAAAAAGGTAGGTACTTGGAAGCATTTTAATAACTTGACACGAAAAATATTGGTTTTAGCATTGATTCAACTATGAATATGTAATAAAATAACATTGCTTGCCATAAAAATATAGAAATTAAAAAAAGCGTTAAAAGTTTATTTAAGCGTTAATCGCATGTTTTCATTTCAATTGTGCTAGAAAAATCAGGAGACGTAATGTAGCTCTAAGCGAATGCGTAAAACAAACGTCAAAAAGGTGTTTGTGTGGCCGAGCTCTAATTTTGGGTTAGCGCACTTGGTCTTACATTGTTTATATTAATGGTTTTTATAAAAATTACCAGTTCTGTACGTTTCAGTCAGTTGGAGGTCGATTTCAGTTAATGCATTCATATTCTTCTCTTTCATTTTACTGGAAAGTGCTAAGATAGCTTGTTCCACCGGCACATGAGCATAAAGCACCAGAACCTCTTGATAAATCTAAAAACATAGCCTTCATTAAAACCCCATAAAATCTAACCAACCTCTTACTGAAGTTTAAAATTGTTTTTTTTTGGTTGTTAGACAATAGTAAAATTAGAAAGAAAGATAGCTAATAATAAAATCAAAATTATGATAATGATAACCAAACAAGTCATACAATTTAAAGTAATTTTGCTTTTTTTTATATTTACTTTTAGAATTTCCAAAAGGCTAATGAGATTTTCTTTTTCCGCTGAGTCTTGCAATGTAGGGGCCCTAGTCAGAAGTACGTTAACCCAACCGGCGTAAGGATCACCGTGACGTGGTTCCCGACCGCACACGTCTACACCATCCATAAGTTCCAGTTTTCGTTTTTTTAAATCCTCTTAAACAATCAATTAAGTGTGCTAAAAGTGTGAGTATATTAGTTAATAAAGTATGACCACAGGTGGGTAGCCCGACCAAAAATTTTTTTAAGAGAGACAGAGGGTTGGCGGGGCGGGGCATACTTCAAATGGCCATCTTAAAAAAGGAGGGTGACCTTGAGGGAGGGGGTATACTAATGACTGGGCAGGGGGTTATACCCATAGGTAGGGAGCCTCCTGGATATGGGCGGTATACCCGACCCCCCGAATTCGGGGGGGGGGGTCAAGGGCGTAGCCAGGGGGGGTTGTAGGGGTGGCAACCCCCCCCCCCTTTTGGGTTGGCGGAGGTAAAAATTTGGGGGTCCGAAGAAAACAATTTTAAAAAATTTCCTCGCGCTTCGCTCCGCTCAGCGCTCGACATTTATATACCTTTTTACAACATTTAAGTGATGTTTTTAACGAATTTCAAAGACAATTTTAGAAAATTTTTTTCGTGCTATCGCACGATTTTTAATGTTATACCTTTTTAAACCGGAAATTTTTCAAGTTTAACTTAAAAAAACAATGCAAATAACAACAAAAAGAATCACCTAGCGCGAAGCGCAAAAAATTTTACCCTTTTTTAATGTATTTTTTACGGTATTTTGAAAATTTGGAGTACAACCCCCTACAACCCCCCCCCTTTCGAAAAATTTGTATGGAGTACAACCCCCCCCCCTTTCCGAAATCCTGGCTACGCCCCTGGGGGGGGGGTGTTTAAAAATTTTTGGGGTATACCTCAAATACCCCATTTTTAGCGTTTTTAATACTGGGACTGGGACCCCCTAAATTTTAGAGGGCGGGTGTCCGTGGTACCCCTATATTTTAAGGAGGGCGTCGGCTTTAATCGGAGTTTTTTTGGGAGGAGGGTATAACCTTTCCCGAACCCCCCTGACCACCTATGGTCATACCCCCCAAAAATCCCGATTACTGCCGACACCCCCCCCCCCCCACCCAAATTTGGGGGTACCCCTGAAGCCCCCGAAAATTTGGGAGTCCCTGTACTAAAAACGGTAAAAAGTTTTAGTTTTAAATGCTTAAAATAATTATTTTAACCTCAAATTACTTTTAAGATCAAATCGGGGCAATAAAACGTGGGGAAGCCACGGGGGGAAGGGCAATTCCATATCACGTGATGTTTTCCGGAGCTCCGAATTTCCTTTTCATTTCGTACTAATTTCGTGAATATTTAAAAAGTAACACTATAGATTATTTTGTTATTTTGAATACCCAAGGTTCAATTCCACCAATACGTGATGTTTTCTGGTGCTCAAAATTTCCTTTTTATTTTGTACTAATTTCGTGAATATTTAAAAAGTAACACGATAGGCTATTTTGTTATTTTGAATACCCAAGGTTTAGTTCTACAAAATCGTGATATAATTTCCAGAGCTCCAAATTTCTAGTTTATTTTGTAGTAATTTCGTGAATATTTAAAAAGTAACACGATAGACTATTTTGTTATTTTGAATACCCAAGGTTTAGTTCTACAAATTTGTGATAATTTCTGGACTCCAAATTTCTAGTTTATTTTGCACTAATTTTGGGAATATTTAAAGAGTAACACCATAGATTATTTTGTTATTTGAATATCCAAGGTTCAATTCCACCAATACGTGATAATTTCCAGAGCTCCAAATTTCCAGTTTGTTTTGCACTAATTTCGTGAATATTTAAAAAGTAATACCATAGATTATGTCGTTATTTTGAATACCCAAGGTTTAGTTCCACAAAATTGTGATAATTTCCGGAGCTCCGAATTTCTAGTTTATTTTGCACTAATTTCGGGAATATTTAAAAAGTAACACCATTGATTATTTTTTTAAATGTTTTGTAAACTGAATTTTGTTTAAAACTTCTTTACAACACTGAGAAATATTTGAAAAAATGCAAATAGAATAATTTTTAACATTTTTTTAATAATATTTTTTAGCTTAAATAAACTTAAAAACGTTCATTTATGGAGCAGAGTTCTGAAGTTTCTTTTTTGTTTATATGTGGGAAGCTTCAGAGCATGATATTTAACAGTATAAAAAACTACATTCACAAAAAAATCTAATTTTTACGTATGTTTTAAAAATTTGATAATTATTTACACTACTGGTTTACCGTGAGTGAAATTAAAATGTTATTTTACAAAATACACATAATTAAATTAATTATATCAAATTTATATCAGTTAATGTTAGCAATCTTGCATTGCATTAAACTATAATTAAAATACGGTATTCGTTAAATCCAAAAAGGATCTAAATCCAAATCTTATTTAAAAATAATAAATCTAATTTTGAAATTTCGATTGAAAAAATTCGATTCAAGTACAAAGCAAATGAATATAAATAATCCTTTTACACTAAAAAATTTATATAAAAATGAATAGGCAATGAACCAATACGAAGGTTTTTTATTGACAATGACAGTATTAATGTAGTAATATTTTCTGATTAGGTAGCCTAACTGTACAATTTTAATTGGTGTTCTCATTTTCCTTTACAAATTTACAAGACCATGGTCTCCTAAAATTGACTACAGCCAAAAATATTTATTCATAAATAAATTGAATAAGTGATCATACATCAATTGTTAAACTTTTAAGCCAATAATGTTTCTTTTTTTTGTCTCTCCTCAAATCAAAAATTTCAATTATTAAAAACAGTTTCATAAAAATGCAATGGAAACCAACACATTATTTTTTGACTAAAATTAAAATATAATAAAAACCTTAAATTTATCCAATTCAAAAACAAACATTTAAGTTTAATGAGCTGTTTTGTATATCAAAATCAAAATATAAAATATATATATATTGATAAATCATAATGTTATACTACCAGCCCATAGTATAAAACAAGTTATTCATTTCCTTGTTAATTAATTAATTTATTGGTTTTCTATTAGTTTTTACAATTTATTGCTTTATTGTTTTTGAATATTAAATACGTGTGATTTTAAAGAATATAATGCATTTAAAAACATAACATGTTACTAATGTATTACGTGTTTTCTATATTAACTTTGTAAATAAACCATTTTAGTTCCTGTTCATTCTACTCTATCCAAGCTCGTAGTAGTCCATGACATATGACGGCACTCAAGTTCGAAATATGACGGCATTCAATATGACGGCGGTCTATGACGGCAAAAATAATTCTCGTAAAATAAGGCTTCTGATTGAAGAAAACATGTTTAAAAACGAGCTTTTAAGTGCGAGATGTTAAAAACGAGATATTGAAAGACGCAATGCAAAAGAGAGCAAGTTTATAAACAAGCCTATTTATGTACAAGTCTCATACGCGTCACAAAAATCATTTTGAAATTTCCATGGTATACCTAATCTACCTAATTTTGTGGGTGTCCGGAAATTTTGTCTTCTACATCTCGTCTTTTAACATCTCGTCTTCTACATCTCGTCTTCGGAAAACTCGTCTTTTAAACATCTCGTCTTCGGAAAACTCGTCTTTTGGATGCGATTTTTTAAACGTACTTTCTAAAATGCGAGTTTCCATCCCAATGATAAAATTTTCCTTGATTTTTGGGTTTTGCTTAGTCTTAGGAAAAAAATAAGGCTTTTACTATTAAGTTCAAAAAGCATAATTAAATACAAATTTACCATGATAAAGTTTTGCTTAATTTTTGGGTTTTGCTTAGGCTTAGGTTCTCAGTTTTTTGAATAAATCATTTAATAAAAGTTTATAATGATAAAAATTTTGCTTGACATTTGGGTTTTGCTTAGGCTTAGGTAAAAAAAGGTTTTCAATACATTGTTTTAGTCAAAAAATAAGAGAAACTTGTCTTTTGAAAAGTACGTTTACAAAATCGCATCCAAAAGACGAGTTTTCAGAAGACAAGATGTTTAAAAGACGAGTTTTCCGAAGACGAGTTGTAGAAGACGAGATGTTGAAAGACGAGATATAGAAGACGAAATTTCCAGGAACCAATTTTGTGGGGTATAAAAAAAACTTTTCAGGAAGAGTATCCTCAAAACTCTTCATTTTTTGCATTTTTATTCTGAAATCTCCTGCTTTTAAGTTTTTTGGAGAAAGTGTTGAGTGGGGTTCGTCAAACCTGTAGAGGAAGGGGCATAGCACCCTGGTCCAAATCCATTGTTTAAAACCAAAGGAATCCCCTGCGTATCAAAGGACACCGCGCGCATAAAGCGACGCCCACATTTATGTCTAATAACGCGCCCGCGCCTTTCTAATAACCCGTCTGCGCGGCATTTTTTTAGCCATAATTCATTTTGAAGCCCTGTTTTGCCGCTGCTCCTCGGACAACCTATCCCATGGAGCAAAACATATATGACGTGATCACAAATACTATATGACATTTTAAAGCTAAAAAAATTCTAAGGTGAGCATAGCCTTTTGGAATTGGGGGTTTGCCCCCCCCCACCTAAAAATAAAAAAAGTACCCAAAAATTATGACGCCATTTTTAAGTGTTGTCACGGGTTCCCCAAACTTTTAAGGAAGGGGCATAGCGTAGCCTTTTGGAATTCGGGGTTATACACTATACCAGAATTCTCAAATTTGGCAGGAGTGTTACAAAACCATTATGTATAGCGTTTTTTGTACTAAGACCACCTAATTTTGGGGGCTGTCGCTGTCAGGATACAACCAAATTTTAGGAGAGGTGTCGACAGTTTCAAGATTTTTTGAAAATTGAGATTTTTTTGAAATTAACGCCCCGAATTTCCCCTCTCCCCCCCCCTTCTTGCCCATGTATGCAGTATATTTAGGCAGACCTGTGCACGTCTGTAAATGTCCCCCCTCGCTTTATTGGAGGATTTGCCCCCCTCTCCTGCTTTATTGCCCCCCACCCTAAAATAAAAAAAGTACCCAAAAATTATAACGCTATCTTTAAGTGTTGTCAGGGATTCCCCAAACTTTTAAGGAAGGGGCATAGCGTAGCCTTTTGGAATTTGGGGTTATACACTATACCAGAACTCTCAAACTTGGCAGGAGTGTTACAAAACCATTATGTTTAGCGTTTTTTGTACTAAGACCACCTAATTTTGGGGGCTGTCGCTGTCAGGATACAACCAAATTTTAGGAGAGGTGTCGACAGTTTCAAGATTTTTTGAAAATTGAGATTTTTTTTGAAATTAACGCCCCAACTTTCCCCTCTCCCCCCTTCATGCCCATGTATGCAGTATATTTAGGCAGACCTGTGGACGACTGGAAATGTCCCCCCTCCCCCCGGTTTATCGAAGGATTTGCCCCCTCCCCCGTTTTATTGCCCCCCTGTGAGGATACAACCAAATTTTAGGAGAGGTGTCAACAGTTTCAAGATTTTTTGGAAATTAACGCCCCAACTTTCCCCTCTCCTTCCATCCTTCATGCCCATGTACGCAGTATATTTAGGTAGACCTGTGCACGTCTGGAAATGTCCCCCATTTATTGGAGGATTTGCCCCCTCCCCCGTTTTATTTCCGGCCCCCCCTCCCCTGCCCGCCCAAAAATGAAAAAGTACCAAAAAATTATGACGCTATTTTTAACTGTTGTCTGGGGTTCCCCAAACTTTTTAAGAAAGACCAGAACTCTCAAATTTGGCAGGAGTGCTACAAAAAAATTTGTTTGGGGTATCCGCCAAATAGATATCTTATGTTTGGCGTTTTTTATACTGGGACCCCCTAATTTTGGGGGGTTGTCGCTGTCAGGGTACAACAAAATTTTAGGAGAGGTGTCAACAGTTTCAAGATTCTTTGGCAATTGAGATTTTTTGAAAATTAACGCCCCCACTTTTCCCCCTTCATGCCCACGTATGCGGTATATTTAGGCAGACCTGTGCACGTCTGAAAATGTTACCCCCGCTTTATGGGAGGATTTGCCCCCGTCCCCTGTTTTATTCCCCCCTGCCCACCCAAAAATGAAAAAGTACCCAAAAATTATGACGCCATTTTTAAGTGTTGTCTGGGGTTCCCCAAACTTTTTGAGAAAGACCAGAACTCTCAAATTTGGCGGGAGTGTTACAAAAACATTTGTTTGGGGTATCCGCCAAATAGGTAAATTTTTGCCCAAATAAAACTGGATAGAATACAATTTTGCTCTTTTTGGACAAATAAACATTTTGAGCAAATTCATTCTATTAGTAAATAAAGTTTTCCCTTTTTGCTTGCCTTTATAAGTGTGCAAATAGAAGAATATTGTTTAAAAACACATTTTACTTTCTAAAATACAGCGCTCCCTCCCTCCTCCCCCTTGGTTACACCTCTGAAAATTACCAAAAAGCACATTTTTGGAAGGTCATATCATATTTCGTGAATTACAGGAATATACAGGATCTTTTGACTTCAAGAGCTATTCAGACAGGGGTAAGATTTTTGGAAAAAATTATCAAAGTTGAAGACAAAAAGTTTGACTCCCCTTTTAGCATTTTAAAAAAAGTTGATTTTTTAGGCATGTCATCAGATTCAGAAGAAATAAAATTTTACCCTGGAAATAAATTAGATTCATTATGTTGTAAAGAAACACCAAATTGTAACAAAGACAGGTCAGTAAGTGACAACAGTTTCAGTCAAAATGAATTTAATTCTACAAATTGGAAAAATAAAGAGAACACTAACTTTTGTGACCTGAAAAAAACACAACTTTGTCATCCGCAACTATGGTATGAACCTTTGTACAAAATGTCATTTGAATTTTCACCTGACATATGGAAAGAATTTTTGCCAGCCAAAAACTTTAAAATAAGAAAAGGACACAAAATAAAGGCAGATCCAAAATGGACTTATCATCTTATTGACAAAGGTATCCAGGTTAAAAACAAGTGCTGTATTTTCAGAGCAAAGGAAGGATATTTTCGCTCAACAGTTTTTAATCGTGTAAATAAAAAATCGTTTTTTCGTGCTGTAGTGTATTGTCGGAGGGAGACTTGTGATGTTCGATATGAATGTTTGCTCAAAGAAAAACCAAATGAAGAGGTTTGTTTTAAAAAATTTCATAAAATTTAATAATATTGGAAACTATTGATTTAATATAAATTAGAAAAATTTCATTACAGTACTAAATAAAAGTTGGTTAAACCTGTGTTTTATTCCCTCACATAGATGGGAAAGGGAAGGGCAGGGATAAGAATCTATATTCTGTAGGATTAAGAGTAAAAAAATTTGAAATTTTGGGGGAGAAGGGGCCTTTGGATTTTTTTCATGAGAAAATTGCAAGGCTAAGGGTGACTCCTCCCTCCCACTTAAACAATCCATGAGAAATGCTAATTAAAAAAAATTTCCAAAAAAGTGAAAAAAGTCTTTTATCAGCGGTGTTTAGGAAGGGAGGTATTCTATGATAGGCCATTTAGAGTGGGTAGAGTTTTTTTTTTGGGGGTTGTATGAATAGAATTTAGTACATATATAGCATTTAAGAAGATGAAATTCCAAAAAAAAGACTTTTGTGAAGGTTATCCCCCAATCCTCCATGTTCAACCTTTTTAGTACTAAAACTAGGTAGTTTTTAAATGAACTTTTTAAACTTTTTTTCTGGTTTTGAATATTTTTTTAACAAATTTTTATGCAAATAGCTAAAATTATTAAGTAGTAAAATGATAAAATACACTGGTTTATTTGACCCCTTTTAATTTGTCTCTTCTTTAAACATGTTTATTACCCATTGTTTTGGCTTAACTACACTGGACCCCCCCCCCCCTCTTAGGTTACTAACATTAAAAATTCAAAGGTGGCAACATTTAGTTTTTTTTTTAAATTTTAAGGTAAAAAATGGGTGTTTAAATGAAATTTTTGCTTTGTTTTTTTCTTGTTTTAGTTTTATATCTCAAGGGAAACAAAATATATGGTATCATGGGCATACCAGGCAGGGCTAGAGGGGATCCCCCCTTTTGGGTTGGCAAATGTAAAGGGGGATCTTCAGGATTAGACCACCTCTCTTTTTTGGGTTAGCAAGGATAAAAATTTGGAGGTCTACAATGGCCATTTTTTTCAAAATTTTTGTCATGTTTTGCCCCACTCATTGCTTGATTGATTAGTTTCAACTTCTAAATTTATGTTATTTGTGTTAGTTTTGTTTGTAATATTGGTATGACCATACTGGATTGGACCCACTTCATTCTTAATGTTTTAATTGGTTTCCACTTTTAAATTTGTGTTACTTTGTTTTGTAATCTTAGAAAGACTACACTGAACCCCCCTCCCTTTAAATTGTTAGTAATCTTAAAAATTGAAAGGTTAAAAGAAATAATTTGAAAAAAATTTCTCTCACTTTGCATTGCTTAGTCATAATTCAATGTACTAATTGCTAGTTATTGTAATGTTTTGGAAATCAAAAATTTTTAAGGTTTCAAATTGTTTGTAAAATTTTTTTTTGTTTTATGGACTTATTTTTATTGAAATTATTAGGAAAATAATGAAGTATTTGGCATAAATAACTGAAGAAACAATTCATGAGAAATGCATAAAAAAAATTTAAGTCTTTTATCACGTTTAGGATTTGGACCCCTCTTGACCCCCCTTTTTGCAATTTTGTTGAGTGTTGGACCTTGGACCCATCCCCCTTTCCAAATTGTGGCTATGCTCATGTTTGTTATATTAAATATTTTTAATGTTAAGAAAATGTAAGAATTGAAGTGTACTTGGTTTCAAACCCAGACAATTTCTGTAAACCTGATCGCAGTTGGCTTCAAAATTTGGAAGGTGGACAAAGTCTGATGCGAAGATCAATTAGAGGAAAAAATCGAGACAAACTTTTACAAGCTATGAAAGACTACAATAAAAAGCCAACTAAGTTCACACAACAACTTGATGCCCAAACAGACAGAACTGCTGCTGACGCTGGCAATGCCACATTTAATCCAACTGCAAACACTTTGCGTCAAATGGTATTTAACAGGAAAATACCCAAAATTTTACTTAATGGAATATAATTAATTATTTAAATTTATTTGAGGTTTAAAAAGACATTGAAACAAAAAATTTTGAAAGTAGTATCCCAAAAATATTTTTTTAGAGCAAAATCCAATTTCCACATGTGCCCAAACTCAAAACTAAAAAAAAAGTTTTTGATAAAAAAACTTAAATCCCTTAAAACTTTTGATGGTTATATTTGATATAAATTTTAATAAAAAATCTTTAAGAAAGAAAGGTTGTAAAAAATTAAAAAAAGAAGTTAGAAAAAATTACAACATGATATTGTTTCTCATTGTGTTGGTGATTGCAAATATTGAGAGATGGGCCATTTTAGTTCAGCTTTCAAAGCTACTTTAATATACTAAGAATGAGAATAATACATATTGATTTTTAAAATTATTTTTCTTTGGCTACATTCCTGGTATTTAAAAAAAGACAGAAAGAACAGCTGGATCCAGATCCTATAGGCACCTTGCACTGGAACTCGGTTTATACATAAAGTATGCAATATACATAAGCGTCACCATAATGGATAATTACCGTATCTTCTACTTATCTTTCGGTGTATGCAGATCATTGATCGAAATTTCGTGCGTTTTCAAGGGTTGATCTGCATACTACGAAAGATAAGTAGGAGATAGGGAAATTATCCATTATGGTGACGCTTATGTATAGTACATACTTTATGTATAAACCGAGTTCCAGTGTAAGGTGCCTATAGTTGAAGTTAAAAAATTAAAGATAAATCTGGAGAAAAAGACAGAAGGAGTTCAATTTAAATCTAATCTAAATCTAATTTAAATCAATCTAATCTTAACGATCAAGGTATAAAATT
>JASAMX010002695.1:0-17526 GCA_030248175.1 Microlaimidae sp. YZB2_3 | reverse complement strand
AGAAGGCAAGGTTATGTGATGTTACTTAAGAATATATTGATGGAAAAATTTTAAAAAAGATTATATTTTAATGCGATATTATAAAATTTATATAATAATTGAAAATTATATTTTTGAAAAAATATATTAAAAAATAAAGATTAGACTAAGCAGAAAAATTTATTGAAAAATTAAATGTATTATAAGTTTTACATTTGGTACAGAATTATTTTTAACATGAAAATTTAACAAATAGTTACCATAAATGGGTAAAGTGAGCAAATACAGAAACACCATGAAAGGTGTAGAAAGCAGGTTAGGAGAAAACACCTAAATAGGTGCAGAAGCAGGTTAGGTAGTAATAGGTAAATATTGAGGAAATAATGGATACATAAACACCACAGAGGGTGTAGAAAGCAGGTTAAATGAAAACACCTAAATAGGTGTAGAAGCAGGTTAGGTAAAACATAAAAAGCTAGTATAGATGAATTAATTTTGATAACTTTAATAAGCAAAAACGGAAAATTAAAGATTATATCTTAAATGATGCAGAAAGCAGGTTAAGTAAAACAACTTTGGTTGGTGCAGAAACAGGTTTAGTATGTTCACCATAACTAGGTGTAGAAAGCAAAATTAACAAAGCATTTTGTATGGTGATTTACTAAGTAAAACTATTTGCTTGTGTAAGTTTTCTTATTTAAAGACTAATTAATAAATTTTAGTTGGTTTTTAAAGTTTGCGGTTTTAATGATTAAACATTGTAAGAGGCGATTAAGTGTTTTAATCTTGTTGGTATTTTGGTCAGATGTAGCAATATTAAACAAACATAAATACACAAAGTGTTAGTAGAGCAGTGTTCTGATTTTATGTTAGTAACAACTACAGTATTAGTTAGCTATTTATTTTATTTATACATAAATAATAACATTTATTTTTAGTAGATTTCAAAAAAACAAACTTTTTTAAAAAATTTTTTAAAGGTTTTAAGAGAACAATTTATACTTAAGCTAACTAATATAATAACCTATTTCGTCGCTTTACTTTAACTAGAATAGGTTATTGGACAAGCCCAAGGAGAAGTGCGACTCATCAGCTAGTTCTTCTCGTCAAACTTTTACAAAACAAGAAATTGTAAAATAATAAAAACAAGTACATTATTTATTGTTTTTAAATGCATATTTTGTGTTTATTTAAATAAATTACTAAATTTACAATAAATTAGTTTTCTTAGGTTATTGTGATATTTTATATACATATAATACTTGTTTAAAAACTTATAACAATTTATTTTTTATATATAAATAATTTTTAAGAAATAAAAAATTTTTTGGTTTTTGTTATAATAAAGTTAAAGTTTTATTTAACCTAAAGTATGTAAGAATGTGTGTTGTGTTTATTGTTTATATAAGTTTAGTTATGTAATGTGAGATAGCATTTTTAATTTTTATATTTTTAGATTTAGAGAAGTTTTAAACTTCAAAAAGTTTAAGTTTTGTCGCCAGTCTCATTCATTTTTTATAAAATACAAAGACACATAAAGAAATTTAAACAACATAATTTTTTAATTAAAATTTAAAATTCTTTTGTTTAACTTATTTTAAAATTAAAACACTTATTTGCTTATTTAAATGTATATAGCAAATTTTTTAAATTTTTAGTGTTGCAAAAACGATAATTTTTGTTGTTAAATAATTAATTTAAAGAGATATTAATTATTATAAAATTAAACTAGCTTACCTTATGTTGCGAGTTTTTCAGTTTTTTAAAACCATATGTTTCTTCTTTCTTCCATTTTGATAAAAATGCTGACAAAGATCCTTTTTGTTTGACCTGGCAAGTTTGTATGGAACTGGTTTTTGACAGTATATCCAGAGTGGTGAATTGTGAATAATAGGTGCCAGGATTCCTCGAAACTGTGCATTGTTTTATTACTATTTTACTTTGAAGTGATGAAATAATGAGTCCCTGGTACAAGTTGAAGCGTGATTGAGAAGTGTGGAAATTATGATATGTTTGATTTTCGTTAACTTCTTGGCTTGGGTTTATTGATGTTGTAAAAAATGTCGGAGTTACCCAGGGACGGTGACTGTGACTCGATTTACTTACCTATATGTTACTTTTTAAGCAGAGGGTAAATATAATGAGTCAGATTAATAAAAAGACAAAAACTGTGACCCATTATTTATTTATTATAACTAAAAGTTACTTGATTAAAAATGAGTTTAGAAATTTTTAATATTGTAAACATTAAAATAAAATTATACTATAAATTGATGGTTTAAGGCAAATTTATGATTTTTTTGAAATGCGTTAACTTACATTAAGTTGTAAATAAACCAAATTGTTTATGCAAATTTTTTTAAAAAAAGGAAAAGAAAACTTTTAACAATTATTAAGTTTAAAAAATTTTATATTATGATTTATTTTGGTTTATAATATATTTTAACATTTTTGTTGCATCTTTTTTATTTGTTATACCAAATTTTGAAGCCAACGATTTATAGCGTAAACAAAATTTTATGAAGGTATTATTAATTTCTGTATGTATGAAACCCAAATTTTTGTATGTAATAAATATTTCACTGATTTTTTCAAAAAAATATTTTTTGATTGAACAAATTCTACCAAACCTAACAAATTGTGAAAAAAGTACATTAAGAGATAGGTAATTGAATACATTGCTATCTTTATGAATATATCTTAATACTTTAAAATTAAAGTCTGAAGTTTTGTTATATACATCAATGTCAAGCTGACCATCAATAACTTTTATTGTTAAATCTAAATAATGTATTTCCTTTTTTCCAATGGAAGTGTCGTTTAAAGGCAGACATTCAGGATAAATGTTTTTGCTAATATTCATAAATTCACTGCAGTTTGATGAGTCAATATCATCCACATATCTACAAGTGTTAGCTAGAAGTTTTCGGTGGGCAGGGTGTGCTTTAAGTATTTGAATTCCGCAAATGAAAGAGAAAGATCAGCTATTTGTGGTGATGCATTTCCACCCATAGGGATGCCTGATACTTGTTTAAAGATTGTACCTGCGAATTTTATGTAGCAGTTGTCAATTACAGACTTTATTAAATTTTTGATTTGTGTTTTGGAAAATATATTTGTTTTTGTGGTTATTGAATCAGTGTAGAAAATTTTACAGTAGCCTACGGCCAGATATTGTTTTTTAGAATTTGAGAATAGAAGATCTACAAGTTGAAATAAGTTTTCATAAATAATATCATGAGAAAAATTTGTATATAAAGTACTAAAGTCTCCACTAAACACTTCGTTGACGTCTTCTGGTTCAGTAAGCTTTTCAATTGCTTGAATACTGTTTTTTATTGACCAGTGAACTGTTCCAATTTTATCTTGTAGTGATGTACAGTAGTTTTTAAAATGTTCCTCCAAGAATGTAAGGATTCTTCCAAGAAGTATTGAGATAGGTTTGGTACTTGATTTCTTTGCTCCTGCTATGAATCGGAGTTTAATGGGATTTTTATGAAGTTTAGCATTACCAAACATAAGTGGTATGGTTTTACAGTCATCTGTAAGTATACAATTAAAAGCCTCCGCTATGTTTTGATGTATGTCAATTATGGTTGATTCCGATTTGTCTGTAATTGGTTTGTAGACCTGATTTCCTTGAATACTCCATTTATTATTGGTGAGAACCATGCTAAATTCTTTGCACATCATTATCGCATAGAGTTTTTTACATATAAAGACGAAATTATTATTTGCTTTATCAGCAGTAACCAACAAAAACTTCCATTTTTAGATATTGAAATATCAAAACAAGTTTTAATTAATAATATCATTTTAAACTTCAAAATCCACAAGAAACCAACTTATTTAAACAGATTTCTTCACTTTACTTTAAGTCAACCTATACATCAACTTCTCCCTTCAATAAAGCACATAGAGCAAGATCAATTTTATAAGATCCAAATAATGAAATTAACTTTCTACAATCACTTAAAAGATGGATATATATCAAATATAGTAAAATCTGCATTACAACCACCAAAATTTGGTCCTAAACAAAACCAGCAAGCAAAAGACTTTCCATTCCTTTTATTCCACGCCTAACTCCCAAAAACTCTTAAACAACACATAGATAAAAAACAAATCATAATATAAATTGTCAAAAAAAATTAATCATTATAAACAAAGAAAACTTTAAAATTTAGACTCAGCAATGAACTCTTAAAACAAGAAGCATTATTTATTAATCTAAATTCATACAATCAATCATTGAATACAGTAAAATCAGAAATTGATCCAAGATTGCAAACAGCGGCAAAGAATAATCGTCCAACATTTTTAACTCATCTGTAGTCACCCTACAACTCTCCTCTTGTTTCCATAATATACTGGTCTTATTTGTTTGACCTTTGTTGACAAATCACTTAATTGACCGCCAGTTTCATAATTAATACGTTTTTATATTTTGTTATAAAAAACTCAGTGTTCCAGATCTTGAACTGATGACATGTAGAGTTCATCGCAGTTAAGTTTACACACCACAATGGTCAGAAGAATATACCACGGCCATATAATTTATTATTAGTAAAGCAACAATCATTGAGATTGTGCCAAAAATAAAAATAAAAGCGTTTTAGAGAGTAAATCTCATGTTTATATAAGGCGTCAAATTTTTTAACCACTATCACAACGGGAGTCGTAGTCGTTATGTTTGTAAAATATATTGTAAATCAATGCTGCGAGTTTAAATAGAAGTTAGTCCTATATTAAGACCCAAAAGAACTCGTCTACCCTAATGATACAGAGGTACATATACTCTAATTGCACAAGTACAGAGGTACATATTCTGTCGATTTAATGTAATATCTTTGTATACATAACAATGATACAAAACTATTCGGTAGTGGAGTTTTTAGAGCAGTAAACAAGGTACTTAAAGCCTCAAAAACTTGAAGTTGTGAAAATTGAAACTTAAAGTCAAAAGTAAAAAAAATTGTTTAGGGTTAGGATTAGGCTTAAAGAAAAAATAAATATAATGTTTTACGTCACAACCATTGCCCCATCACTTATTGATGTTATATTATAAGTGGTTGTTGTAAGGCGTCATATTTTTGATACATCATCACAACAGGAGTTGTTGCACCATGTCTAAAACTAGATAATAATCATGAAGAGTTAACATGCCCTGAAGACGTTCTTTTTCACCAAGTTGGCCTCTCGTGATAACGATAGTACTTAAGGCGCGTTAACTACATGTTGTAAAAGTACTTTCAGAAATTTAGGAAGATGTTGATTTGATCTGATCGAAACTTTCAGGACATAACATAAAATGAGGACATTATACTGCGCTTTTTCTTTGATTTATAATAGCAAGTTATCTATACCCCACAATGCCACATAAGTTTCATTAGGCTATTCTAAGGTGTACAAAAAGAGCAGAAATGAACAAACAGTCTGGGTTTTTAAATTTACAACAAAATAAAAAAAATCTTAGTGACAAAACTTCCATCTGAATTTTGAACAACCAAGTAAGAACCTTTATATATCAAATTATCTGTAGCAAAACAAAACTTTAGTAAATAGGAAACTTACGCTGTTGCGCAATGGAATCCCCTGAACGCCAAGGATACAAAACCGTTTAAAACAAATCAAAAAAACTTTTGAGCCCCACAGGTTTGGCGTTTTCCCCATAAAACTAAAACGCCTTCCTCATTAACATTATTAAGCTGTTTACACTATACAAACATAAACCAACAAAAACATAATACACACAAATATTTTTATTTTAATGTTTTGCATTGCATATTATTTTTGCATTATGTGGTCACGCTGGTTTAGGCCAGGTGTTCTTGCTGTTCAAAGTGCCACCAAGGGCAAAGTGCATTTTGTAATGCTTGTTGGGTTCTTGGATTGCCGAACAAAGGAATATTTTTGGCCAATATTCAAAAAAGTGCGAATATACGAATATACAACAAATATTTTTTTAGAATGTTCAACAAATTGTGTTGGCGAAAAGATTTAGAATTGCGACAGGCAAGTTCGACCTTTAATTGCAAAAAATCGACAAAATAAACACAGCTTTGATATACGTCCAAACGCAAATCTTACAAATTTACAAACATTACAGCAGAAAATACTACCGAATTTACGCAAACCCTTCCAGTGTTTGCGACAAAGTAAACTAAATAGCATAGATATTAAACCATACGCTGTGCCGTTGTAAATTGACAATATTGACGAAATTCGAATAGAAATAGTTTGACAGAATTATTTTATGGTCTGTTTTACTTTTGAAGAACTGTAAATTTGCTAAAATTACCCTTTTGGAGATATAAAAGCAAGCGGCTTCTGAAAATTTTCAAGCTTAATTCAGGTATTTTGTTTCTACAATTTATTATAGCTAAGTTTTTTTATAATTTGTTTTTAAATGAATTCAAAGATGCTGATTCTTTCTGAATTTTTTTTTATATTTGCAGCATTACTGGGTGAGTTAAATTCTTTAAGGTTATTTTTCATTTTGTATATTAGATTTCGAGTGATTATTTCAACTAATTTGTTTATTGAAAACATAAAAATTTTTATAATAGTTAAGTTTCTAAGTGTAAGTATTAAACATTAAACATTTAACAACACATTAAACTTTTATCAAAAATATAAGTGCTGCAAATATTCAAAAGTATTTTCTTTTTAAAATAATTTAAAAAAACAATTTTGGGGCCCGAAGTATGATATGCTAGGCTTGACCATAACAGCAGGAGCAAGTTTTTTAAATAAGGTTTGCATTTGTGCACGTTTATTGAAGTGGTGGGACAGTGGCAGAACGCACGTCTTGCACAATGAAGGTTCTTGGATCGATTGTCGACTGAGACAACCTACATTGTGATCATGTTAATATTTGTTAATATTGTTATATGTAGTATTAAGTTGTGCAATTAGTGCTAAATAATATGGACCTTGCTTATCCTGCTTCACTGAGAAATAGAAATGAAAAAACCTTAGCCTTGACACTTTGTTTTGTCTTTCACTTGAATAGGAACGGGCTTAAAATCAAATGTTATGATAGAATTTCTAAATTTATACTAAAAAACATTCAGTTTGTATTACAAAAAATATAGAATTAAATTATAATTTAACTAAACTAAAAAAATAAATCTATATTAATATGTTGTCAGGGTTTTGTAAAGTTTCTTGGGTTGATAGTCATCCTTGTCCTTGCCAAGAATCAAGCACCAAACCAGATTGGCTCTTTCAGGCTTGTCCTTCTTACGACGCGACTGGTCAATCATCTTTTGAGTAAGTAGTAGACTTTTTCATATATAGTATAATTTATTATCTATTATCTCATTTGTTTTATTTTCATTATCATTTTTATTATGGTTAAATTATATCTAGCTGACGCTGAAAATTAGAATGCAGAAACGATAGGACCAATTAAAATTGTGCGGCAATGACGTTTTTAAAAAAAAAGAAATAAGAACAGAATTTTTTTAATTCCACCTTTTCACAAATATACAAAAAATTAACCAACTTTAGCCCTTAAAAAATTTGCATTTAGGTTCCAAATTAAATAATTTGATAAATAATTATTAAAATACAGTTTTTTATCTTTGTTATTAATTCGCTTTAGTAAAAATTTTTTAATGTTTTTGTTTTTAAATAGTCGATTTAATACTGCAAATATCGCGATCAGCTAGATTTTATTTGCCTACAGTTAGATTACGCATTTATTAGGTTTATAAACCACACAGTATAATTAGTGATTATGATGCTAATTGCTTCGTGCTACATGATATTTTATGACGATTCTGAGTCATTTTAGTTTAAAATTTAACGGTTATTAGCTTTTCTTTAGAAGCCTAAATTTAAATTAATATTGGTATTTTTTCCTATAAACATAGTATAAATTACGTTTACAATTTATGGTTGAATTATATCTGGTTGACCTCTTAAGTTTGTATGAGAGACATGAGCGGACCCATTAAAATTGTGCGGTTTTGACGTCTTTTTTAAATAACAAATTGAAGCTAAAATCTTTCAGGCTGAAATTAAGGGCGTAACCGCTCGCCGTCAGAAAAGAATTGCAGAATAAACGCGCAAGAATAAAAATAATAAAAAGAAGTTGTCAGAGATGATATAACCGATGATTATTAAGTTTCGTCAGATGTTTCTTTCCATGTGATATTTTCTCAGAGAACAAGTGGTTACTTTATCACCACGCTATTTTCACCCTGATTGATTTATTCTTTAGACAACATATTTTTTTTAATTCCAGCCTTTTTACAAAATATGCAAAAATTGTACCACTTTAACTATTTAAAAAATTAAATTTTTGTTTTAAATTGGGTAATTTGATAAGTAATTGTTAAAATATTTCATAATTAACATCTTTAATATTAAATTGCTTTTTTCCCGTATTGAAGCGTCGTAACGGAAGATCATGCAAGTATACCTGGCATCCAGTACGATATTTACTGTAATTATAGGGTGATGTATGAATACTGAATATACTTAAATGTTAAATGAAAATATGAGCGGTTTGTCTACTATGTATGCTTATAATTGTTTTCGCCATAATCATCACTGTAGTTTTGTGATTAGGCGTTATCATTTATTATAACTTTTTACTAAATTACAGAATAATATCCGGGGTGAAGAAACAGATCAATTCTGACGGATCGCTTCTGTACGAAATCGAAAGGATTGTCCAAATCAATGATGAAACCAACAGACAACTAGCAGAATCCATGCAAAATCATTTGGAGAGAAGAAAAAGACAAAACAAACCTGAAAATCTCCAAAAAGTTAGTTATAGTTATAGTTAGTTATAGTTATAGTTAGTTATTTCCCAGATTCCAGATCCCAGTTCCCAAAAAGATTTGGAGCGCCGCTTCAACTTCTGGGAAAAATTAAGGGAAAGCGAGCGGACAGGCGTCTTTGCGCATATATTACACACGCTTAGCGCACACATACAGACTTTTTTACGTAATAATGTAGATAATTAAGTTAATTAAGGACACACATCAGCTGCACAATATTGATTTTTTAAAAACTTTTTGTGTGCAGTATTACAACGGCACTCCGTTTCTTTTTTTGTTGCGTTTCTTTAGGCGGGTGTACGAATATGGAACGAAAATTGTTGTTTTTTTAACCAAAACAATGCTAATATGATTTTTTTTAACAAAGTTAAAAGTTTTAGTTTTAAAAAACTAATCTATATTATCGACACGTTTTTAAGGTGGAACGATACAGTTAGGATACCCTGTAGGTTTTTGTGTATAACTCGTGCCGTACGTGACGGACAGAAGCAACCTATATGTTGCAAGAAAGGGTAATTTTTTCCGGTCAGTTCGGTATCCTTAAAGTTTTTGGTGTACCTTTCCACGGCGAGATATGCTACGTTGAAAAAAGGCATTTTAAAAAAGTTTTTCCCAATTTAACAGAACCAGAGTTAATATTACGTAATAAAAATTTAACTCAAGTTACATACACCAAATGTACATGCCCACAAAAATTTTCAGCGAAATCCTTACTATTGAAGTTTTTTAATTTCGTTTTATTGCTAAAATTTCTGAAATAAAAAATAAAAAGAAGTGATAGTAGAGATTTCGTTAAAAACTTAAAAACTGGCTCGGAATTTTAGTACAACTGCTGTGTTAAAAGCTAAGAACAAATTAATTCCTATCAAATGATTAAACTTTCATTTATATTTTTTTGATTTGACGTCGGGAAACTACATTTTGACACGCTTGCTTAAAACTGGCTTTTAAGACAAAAGCTTAGACGAAGCAGTAGCCGAGTTGTTAGAGCGTCGCACTCAGAATCCTGGAGCTCTAGGTGCGAGTCCCAATGGGCAATATTTTTAACCTTAAAAAATGTTGTTTTTTTAATTTTTAACTTTTTATTTAAAAAAAGGGTTCATTATTCAAAACTGTATTCAACCCAGAGTACCTACTTTGAGGTGGTTTTGAGGTAAAACCGGTATGTAGTCAAAATGCCAAAATGTAGTAAACGGGCACGAAAATGATACAAAAAACTTTGTTTTTTTACCTAAATCATTGCTACAACAATTTTTTTAACAAATTTAAAAGTTTAACAGTTTTTAATTGTGTAAAAAACTAAATTATATGATCACATCACAACGATTGTGAAATATTAATTTATTCACAAAAGTAATAAAAATTTTATGTTTTATTACACTAAACTTTTATTAAAATTTTGTTTTGATTATTCAATTTAAAACATTTAAAATTCATTTTAAAAATTTTTTCTGTTTGAAACGAATATTTCGTGTTGTACGTTCGATTTTACGCGCGTTATTTGACTAAAACAACCCTCGCGCACGAGTTTTTATCCCGGTAAACAAACATATGTGAACAAGCCGCTTTTTGATCTGGGATCTGGGATCTGGAAACTGGGATCAGGTGTCAGAGTCAGAAAAGAAAATTAGTGGAAAGAAAATTAGTGTCTAAGTCAGAAAGAAAATTAGTGGTACTGAGATTGTAACCTGGGTGTCTTTTCTTTGAACTCCGGACCTGTTCTTTTCAATTCTGCGCACTGCACCGCGCTGTACCACTGCACCACACGGGCATTTTGTTGGTTACACTGCGCTGTCACTTATGCACTCGTCAATAATTATTATTCATCACTTAAAGGGGGACGTTCAAAGATGTAGAATTCTATAAAAACTAAATATTAAACAAAAAAATAGTTCTATACTATTGCTTTGACTCAGATTTTTAAACCGGTTTTAACAAAACTGTTTTGGAGGTAAATAATTTTACTTTTTTACTTTATTCGTGCACCAAAATGAAACCTTTTAATAAATCGTTATTTAACGTCCGTTTTATATTTACTACCGCAACCAAAATATTGATTATTCTAAAATATTGAATTCAATTTTGATTTAGGAAAGTGTGTACATTCGAACTTATACAGAAATATTAAGATACCATGCTTTTTTGCTACACGCGGTGGTAGTGCAAACTGATTTTAGTAATCCAAAGTTGTCAAGGACCGACAGATTGCATTTCATAGGTAATTTTAATAACTTTTTTTGATATTTTTTAAAAGAAATATTAGGCGAAAATAACATAATTTTAAAAGTATTGTCTTAACCCGTTCCCGTGATTGCTTTTTCCCCGGTTACAACTGTGAAACCTTTGTTTCACGATGGTGGTATCTTCGTCAAATCATTCTGGTATGTGAACTTGATCGCGGTAAACGCTACGTATCAGCTAAGTTGTACTTAAGTCATCCCTAATACTTTGTACATGATTAATGCAAGCCAGCAAATTGAAGTGGTTAAAGCTGTACAGTGGCAACTTACAAATTTTATTCACGGATACAATGTATTAGGTACGACCTAGGTTATACATAGATAATACCGCGGTAAAGCTTATGTAACGCCTAAATTCAGTAGGGGATCAGCTACGGCGCACATTTGTCCGCCTAGGAAAGATTAGGAGAGAAGAGTTAGAAAAGCCTGTCACTTACCCCCTAGCGAGCTTTTGCTTGTCGCTGCAAAGTTCAGTCTTTGGCGCCAGCCAGGTAAAGGTAAACTCAGTTGGATCCGCTATTAAGTTAATAATTAGTACTATTTATTGACGAGAGCTAAGTAGGGGGTTAACCAACTGAGCTCTCGTCTAAGTTGCCAAACGTATTTACGGTATTTAAGTTTATTAGTGGCCAAACAATGGTATTACCGGGCTGGTACATGAAACACAAGAAAAGTGGGTAAGCCTAATTTACGGGACGACACCTAAATGGGACTTTACTTAGCCTATTGTGTAACCTATAAAAATAATTACAAAATTTACTATGTTGTTTGTGCTTAGCCTGGGTGGTACTTAACTAAAAATGGGGGCGCTTTTTGGTTAGCCGAAGCTGCGGGCGATGAGGGGGGGGGAATACAAAAATATGGCTTAAAGCCAATTGAACACCGGTTTAGTAAATTTGGCATGTTTAGACAGCAAACTACCCACAAAAACCTACACAAAGGCAGACTGGCAAATACGGGGTGGGTGGGTAACCCAAAGACTAACCCTTAAGTAAAGAAGGGCCTTAGCTTAAGAAAGGGGGGGGGGGGTAGGGGAAAAGCCTAAACCACCACTAACTTAAAGAGAACCCTACTTTAACTCAACTTAAGTGTCTAAAAATTATCTTAAGGAACTAGTGCTGACTAGTTCTGTTTGGGCGGACCAACTAAGCCACAACGGGCCGTTTTACCTGGGCTGAACTACGATCGTTATTCCACCAATCTGCAAGTATTAGCCGGGCGACTAGGGGGGAATAAACCGCAATTGAAACTGCATATAAAAATATTACCAACGTCGCATATTACGCTAGTTGGCGCGGTTTCTCTGAAGGGGGGCTCGACGAATCGCCATAAATTTCCACCATTAATTAGCCAAAATTTTCCAAAAGAAGGGGAGGGGTGAGCCGAACAAAAACACTAAAAATAACGTCGGCCGGTTATAATACAACCGAAGCCGACTTGGTTCTTCGAAGGGGGACACAACAACCCGGCCCGGGACAACCCAGAGGGGTAAACCAAACAGTAGAAAAAACAGAGGGTTTCTTTTCAAAACCCTCTTTCAAAAATCGCGACGTTTTTCTGAAAACTCTTCCGAGTCGGTTGGAGAGAGCTGGTCGAATGCAAGTCAAAGAAAACAACTGACTTTTGGCGAAACCGCGCCACTTATATATGCGGAATTTTAATAACAAAAACCCACGTGTTTGTATTTTGCAACACGCTATAAACCCCACTCCGTCAATCGATACTTGCTGATTGTTTACTCATTTTGCGCGCCCCAGCAAAATGAGGAGCCTAAAACAGAAATTTGAGCGGCCTGCGGCGCGTAAAGTACAACCGCCTTTTCACCGCCGAGTAAGTGAGGCGAGCCACCCCGGCGTGGGAACAACGAGCTGCCTGTGCAGCTATAGGGAGGGAAAGAAAAATATTTAATAATTACGCAGGAGATGAAGGGGCGCCGGGGGAAAGGAGGACCAATGCATGGCGACACTTTTGCGTCGTACTTACATACCACAAAAGTTAGACGAAAGTTTCACTGCAATAATACAGAGGCTTTGTAGTTGTAACGGGGGAAAACCAATCACCGGAACGGGTTAATTCAGAAAATCAATCTAAATCTTAACTTGTCCTTTCATTGTGATCCCTCGAGCCATGTTCTCCATAGTTTTGCCTATTTTTGGCCTAGTTTCTAGATTTTTTATACATTATTGTCGTAAATTGTATTTAAAGATTACTTTGTACTTCTTCACTTTGTAAGCTGATTGTTTAGAACTCCGATTATTGCTTTTAAGGGCGTTTTGACAAATATGACTAGCTGAATATGGCAATGTGTTCATTGAGAAATAAAATGCTTAAAATGTTCTTGTATTTTTTAGCCTTGGAAAGCAGTTTGCGCACACTGTTGTGCTATATGGAGACTTTTTCCAAAGAAATCAATGTTCAACTTTCAACTCCGGGAGATTTTAAATTTCCGACAGAGGAATGGAAGTGTTTGACTAGGGAATCATGCGAGGCTCACGAGGTGGAAATTTTTTTATAAAATACTTATTCATATTAAAAAAAAACACACACACACACACCCAAACAAACAAATTTAAAATGTAATATTATAAAATTTCACAAACAATCTAAAAATAAATATATAACAAACATATATAATAAATATATATCAAAAATATATAACATAAAAATATGGCGCGCCCTAATTAAGGTTTTCAAAAAAATCGTTTTTTAAGAAAAAAAAACTGTTTTTTTTTATTTTTCGTTAAAAAATTGCGACTATTTGAATTTTAGTATGTGGGAATTTTGAATTTTGAGATTATTATATAATAAAAGGTGCTTAAATATTTACATTTACAAATACGAATACTAATAATTTATGAACTAGTTTTTTGCAAAATATTTTATGAAATGCCTTTTATTCTAAAGGGTCTAATTTGAGCGCGCCCTAATTGGGGCCCTGCGCCCCCCATAATGGTGCTCTCTAATTAGAGCGTGCTCTTATTAATTTGCGCCCTAATTAGGCCCATTACACGCCCTAAATAAAACAAACTTTTTAAAAACAAGCCTCTAATTAGCACATTAAAATGTTCTGGTTAATTAGCACATTAATGGCGTGGTTCTGAAGAATGCCGGAAATTTATCTGAACTAAGATTAAAGCTTGAATAAACGCGTTAATTGCTGTATTTTTCAGATGTCTTCCAATTAATTCCTGTGTTTGTTAATTTCCACCATTTTTAATGATGTGGTACTAAAGAATTAATTAAAAAAAACAGAAAAAGATTGTAGTCAGAAACCTGTCATGTCCTAAACTAAACTAAACCTACTATCCTGGCTCGAACACTAAAAACCATTTGTTACAAAAGCTTAACTAGTTAATTATTGAAAATAGGCAATTAGTGATTAATGTTCTTGTTTGTCTCCTCAATACTAAAGTGATTCTTCACCTAATTTTAAAAATGCAATATAAATATTTACAAAAACCAGTAAATACAATGATAAAACAATTAAAAAATATAAGATTATATTTTTTTATTTATAGATTGTTTTGGTGGAAAGTTTGCAAGCGGTTTTTGCGGACATGAACCGTCATGGTCATTTAAATGGTATTATTGAAAAAAATAAGTCACGTTAAAATGAACCTGGAACCAAAAACATTTCGACTAGACAAACCGATTGTTATCTTCAGTAAAATAACAATAAGAATCTCCTTATGCTGATTCCAATGAAAAAAATATTTTATTTAAAATAATGAAGTAAATATTTAAAATATATAGTAAATATTTAATATATTTTAAAGTAATAAGTGACAAAGAGTTCCGCGTGCGTTCACTCAGTTACAAGGTCACTTGTCACTGGAGTGTGAACGCGTTGTCATTTGTCACTTATCACTCCGGTGTATTTTTTTTACTTTGCATAAGCATGGTTTGCGCACAGCTGATTTGATGTTCAGTATAATGTTTAGTGTTGGTACATTCAAAATCTTTTGTGCGATTTTTTATCCAAAGAATTAATGGAAATTTAACATTTGGAAACGCGTTTTCCAGACCTCAATTTCATTTAAGTAAGATTCATGAATTGTAGGTAAGTACTGTGTACCAAAAACTTTTTTTTACATTACGGATAAATGAAAATTGTGCTGTTTTGTATTACTTTATTATAATTTAATTTTTACAGTTTTAAACAAAACAACCATCTATTTTTAACTCTTTGAGTAAAAAAAAACGACAGGCAGGACTACCTGTAATATTCAAATTCCATAGTTAACCAATATATTTCCGTAAATAATTTTTTTTGTATGAACTGCTCCCTGCGCTATAAAACCAGTTTTCTTTCGCGCAGCTGTAAGCAGTGAACCACGCAGTTAAGAGCGTGCGGGTGCGACAGTTTGTGATAAAATACTAACGTCAATACAGTCACCGAATTTCATCAATTAATAGCTTGCATATCACATATTTTTCATATCACCCATTTTTTCAGTTTACATCTCGCGACCTTAAGGCGTTGTATTTTTGAAACATTAACACAACTGGACTTTTTTAAATTTAGGTACAATTTGTTTTTATTGACTTGAAATAATATTTTTTGTTATGGGAATAACTGTGTTTTTTTCCAAAATTTTGTTACAACGTGTTATTGTTTTTTTTGTTGTTGTTTGAAACCTCTATTGAAATAAAGTTTCGTCACAATTTCAAAATTTTTAAAACATTTTGTTATAAATAAATAAATAAAAAGACAAGACTGTTAAAAACCTTGTTTTGCCACGATTGCTAAATAATTTATTTACCAACAATAATAATAATAACAAAACAAAGAATTAACAATCCTATAGCTAAAGGCAACATAAATTATGCATTGCAAACTGGAATCATATAAATTATGATAAAAATTATAAGTTCATTTTAGCAATCATATAAAAATTGTGGGATAAAAATTAAAAAATAAAGTTTTAGTAAATATGTTATGGTGTACAAGCAGTAAAACGGCGTAGCACTTGTGGGGAAGCCCAAAATCATATGTAATTTGGTAAGCACTTAAAAGTTGTTAAAGAAAGTACTATTCATTGAAAGCAATATATAATTAATAAATACAAATATAATAGGAAGCGAAAATATACTCTAAACAATTAACAAATACAATTAAACAAAAGTCGTGGACTTACTTGCTTACAAATTTACAATCTACACAGACTTGGCAAGCTCTTTGACATATCCAAGATTACCCAAAAATTAACAGTGCTAACAAAAAAGGGGCAGATTAGACAGGTGTGACGGAATAATTTATAAAGTTGTCATACGGACATGAGCAAATTTCTGGAAAAATAGCTTGTACCAGACCAACTCCCCTACTTTTATCTAGATTTGAGACCAGCCTATTTTTGAAGCACTTGTGTCTTGCTGAGGCTGCAGGTTTCCGACTCTCTAAGATAGGACGAGGAATTACACTAACCTAGAAACCTCTACTACTAGATGTAGTGTCTTACTGAGGCTGTAAGTTTCTACAAATAGCAATAAGGCCAGGATTTTTAGCACCAATACACATGCATGCAGTTCTCTTTGTATTTGCACTCCAAGGGTTTCCTTAAATTGACAAAAATATTTCCGTTCCTGTGAGCATTTTTCCTCTGTTACCACCGTGAAACCTTCGTTTTATTGCAGAAAATACTTTGTCCCATAATGGTGGAATGTTCCTCTCGTCATTGTACCGTGTAAAATTCACCGCGATCAACTCTACTTAAATCATTTCAGATTGCAGCAAAACGTTGTAACTTCATATATTTCTCAGACACATTGACTGCTCCTATTAGGACGCGCCCTAATAAGAGCGCCCTTTTATTAGGGCATTCGGATGTGCTAATTAGGGCCCTGTTTCTGAAAGGGGGCGCCTAATTAGGGCATTAATATTAGCCCTCTTATTAGGGCACGCCTTAATAAGAGGGCTCTCTAATAAGGGCGTGCCCTTATTAGGGGCATGGCGCGCCCTTATTAGCACACTTTCGATTTTCAAAAAAAAGATTATTCATAGACGTGTTTTATGCGACTGATATCGTAGCTGCGATGGCTCAGTGGTAGTAATTCGGCCTACCACAAAGCAAGTGACGGGTTTGAATCCCATTTTTTTTCTTTACAAAAAAGTGTCAATCTTAGTTTTTGTTTTATTATTTTTCTTTTAGCCCACCAAAAAATAGTTGTAAAAAAAAGTAGCCCACCGAAAAAATAGTCGTTTATTTTTATTATTGTTTTTTGGAAATTATACTTATCGCATTTTGTACACCATAACAATAAAAAACTAACCTAAAACACTTTCAAATGTTAATTCTGTTGAAATATAAGCTAAATAATAATGAAAAACTTAAAACTACTTCGTTTAGTGTTAGTTTTGTGAAAATGAATAAATACTTGGTCTCGGAAAATTAACTTTATATAAATACAAAAATCCAGCTTTTTTTACATAAATGATTATATTTTTTTAACTGTCTCAATTCCAAATTTTTTTTTGGGTCCTTATTTTCAGCTGATATTATATTAATCAT